>PVLD010003722.1:0-137314 GCA_004027595.1 Dinomys branickii
AACATCGAGATTTCATCTCACCCCAGTAAGACTGGCCAGTATGAAAAAGTCATCCAATAACAGATGCTGGCGAGGCTGTGGAGAAATAGGGACTCTATTACACTGCTGGTGGGAATGCAGACTGGTGCAACCACTGTGGAGAGCCGTTTGGAGATTTCTCAGCAAACTAGGTCTTGAGGTTCCATTCAAACCAGCTATTCCCCTTCTGGATATTTTCCCAGAAGATCGAAAACATCATATCACTCTGATATATGTGCAACAATGTTTATAGCAGTGCAATTTGTAATAGCTAAAATGTGGAAGCAACCCAAGTGTCCATCCACAGAAGACTGGATTAAAAAATTGTGGCATTTTTATATAATGGAATATTATTCAGCTATAAAGAAAGACAGTTATGGGGACTTTGTAGGCAAATGGTCAAAACTGGAGTCCATACTCATACATGAAATAAATCAGTGGTACATGTGCAGGCAACATATTGTATCACTGGTGTAAGAACCTGAGGGTGGGAATATAAACTAAGAGACATGAAGGAAATCTGTTCAAAAACAAAGAACGGATGGGACGAGGGAAAGGAGAAAAGAAAGAGGCAAAAATGTATGTATGTATATATGTTTATACATATGTGCAGGAGGGCTAACATGGTTCTACTATTGTATTATACCACTTGATGCTAATGAATAGTTGATGACGGGTTGTTCGATCAATCTTGTATGTCTGTATGTGTTATCCTGAGCACACACTTTGAAGATATCAATATGCAAAGCAGCAACTATTGTTGTTTTTTTTTAATTTTTTGTCTTTTGTTTTCTGTTTTTGTGTTTTTCTGTTGTTGAGATGATTAATTGTTTGACCAATTTCGCATGTCTGTATCTGTGTTCATGTATATACACTTCGAAGATACCAATAGGTAAAGCAACAACCATTGTTGAGTCCATGTCACCGTGTCTGCAAATCAGTTTTGATTGTACTATTTATTATGCTAATTTGTGTCTGTTTGTTAATATGTTTTTGTGCTTTTATTTTTTAAAATAAAACAAAAAGACAAAAGTGTTGAAGGGTTCATTTTTTCATGGCTCCTAATTTGTAAGCTTTTTCATGCAAAGGATCAAGGTGAGGACTATGTCAGTTTTATTTCCTTGAGTAGAAGTCTTTTTTGATAAATGTGCTTTTCCATTGGGAGAGAAACATAAGCATGCAGACAACTCTGGTATGCTACAGAGCAAGAAAAATACTTTCCCCAAGCAACAGAAAATTTGAGTAGTTATAGGTGGCTGGAGGTCCCAATCTGTTTCCAGTTAAGGCAGCACCCTCAACTTCTTCTCAAGGAACTTCAACCAGCATTTATGAAACACACGGGGACTCAGAGAAGTATGCAATATTACCAACTTCAAGGGGATACAGTCTCTGAAGTCACTCAGGAAAAATTGGAGTTGGAGCCTCTTGACCTGACAGGTCACACAGACAAAGCCTGCTTTGGATATTTGGATTGCATAAGCACCTTGGTTTCTAGTGCCGGAAATACTCAAATCTAGATCAAGCTTTAGATCACTTACTCTGTTTCGTCAATTTTAGGATGTATATTTTCCCCATTCTTACACACATGAAGTTAATGGCATTGCACAGTTACTGTCGGCTGTGGAGCAGTCCTGATGGAGTTCTCCTCATGGATACATGTGAACACTTGCTTTTAGCTGTTTATATTGTCACTTCAGTTATGAAGTTTATGCATTTTGCTGTTATACACCTTAACTTCAATTGAAATTTATAATGTTTAAAAAAGATTACACTAAGCCTTGACATTGACACAATAACCAAAAAGCAAAATACTGATGTTAGGGAAGCAAATATTGTCATTTAGATGAATGACCAATATCCCATATTTTCTTGAAAAACAACCAAACACTTAATTAAAATACTCTCAACATTCAAACAATCAATGTTCAAACAAATAAATCACATAGGAATCCTGTTAAAATTAATTGGTAGGCCAGTGTGGTGGCACACACCTGTAATCCCAGCACTCAGGAGGCTGAGGCAGGAGGATCATTGTGAGTTGGAGACCGGTCTGGACTACAAAGTGAGCTCAAGGCCAGCCTGAACTGCATAGGGAGACCCTGTCTCAAAAAGACAAAAGAAAAATTAATTGCTTGTGGTGAGGAGATGATAAGGGGGCCTGAGGCTCTTCACTGATAACCACTCAGACTAGGTCAGGGTTACAGGTCATAACTCTACTAACTATACCGTAAGTAACAGGGCCTCAGAAGATCTAATAACAGAAGTTGGTCTTACAGTACTCTGAAAAAGGAGATCAAAGAGGATATCAGAAAGTGAAAGGCCAGTTTTTTCAACACCATTTACTAAAGAAGCTATCTTTCTTCCAGTGAAGAAGTTTGGCACTTTTGTCAAAGATAAGGTAGGTTGAGTGTGTGTAGAGTTGTTTCTGCCTCGTTTATTCTGTTCCATTGAGCCTTAGGTCTGGTTTTTTTTTTTGCCAGTGCCATGCTGTTTTTATCAGAGTAACTTCATAGTATAGTTTCAGGTCAGGGATTGTGATGCCCCTGCCTTCCCTTTGTTTCCACATGCAATACATTGAACCTAGAACCATATCTCTCACTTTTGTGTTTCAAGTTACAGCAGAGCCATGGCGATATCTAGTAATGAAAACTTGCAGCCTCACAGGTCTGTGTGTTGTTCGGGAAGCTTTAAGTTGAACATGCATCACTAGATGGGTTTTTTGTTCAACAAAACAAATCAATTAAAAATTGACAGATGAGGCAGAAATTAGAGTTTGGAGATGCTGTTGGATAAAGTATAGGAGAGAGAAAAAAATTGTTAAAAAATTTGAACAGGTAGAGAGATGGTATCTTTTTTACAGGGTCAGACTGTGCAAAGCTTGATAAAGAAGCTTTGTGCTCTGAGTTGCAAAGGGCTGTGAGTTGGTCAAGTCATAAAAGAAAGGCAACAGCTCAAACACTCAATTAATATTCTAGAAGGACCATTTCTTAGGAATAGCGATCACACCCCAGTACAGGCTATCCTAATTTAAAAAACAAAATAAAAATTAGATCATCCCTAACAAAGAATAAAACCAAACTCAAGTCAGGATTAAAAGGATCCATCAACAATTAACTGTCTTCTACAACAAACAGCAATGTCCTTTAAAGGATGACGAAGTTATTAAGACTCTCATAAGGTAGTGATAGTGTCAGAAATACCATAAAAATTACTGGACGTACCAAGAAGTAACAAAACATGACAGCTGGTTAGGAAGAAATGTAGATCATAAGATGATCCAGGTGTTTTAATTAGCAGACAAAGATTTAAAAACTGCTACTATAAATACATTCAAAAACATAAGGAAAAGATAGATTCAAAGAGGAAACAGATGAATACTATAAAAACAGACCAAATGGAAATTTTAAATTGAAAAGCACAAACATCTAAACCAAAAAATTGGGTTGTATTAGCAGCAGTTTGCAGGCTAGAAGAAACTGCACAATGGAAGAGAAACAAGTGGAAATGTTCTAGGATGAAGAACACAGAGAAGAAAGATTTTAAAAATTGAATAGAAACTCACCTATGGGATAACAGAAGTAATCTAACACGGAGGAAACTTAGAGAAGGGTAAGAAAGAATGAAACAAATACTTCAGGGAATGATGGTGTGGAAATTCTTAAATTTGTTGGCAAACATCAGTCTCAGGTCCTAGAAGACCAGCAAGCCCCAAGAAGGATTTATTTGAACAATCTGATGCCAAGGTACTCCATAGTCAAGCTGTTGAAAACAAAAGAAAATGAATAACAAATACCCTGATAAAGCTAAAATTGGACAAAAATATTATAAAAAAAGGAGACTAAAGACCATTAACACTCTGAACATAAAGTAAAATCCTTAATGAAATATGAAATGAAATCCATAAATATATTAAAAAGTATTACACATTATGACCAATTGAGGCTTATCTCAGGATTGTAAATTTGGTTTGTCATAAAGTTAATCATAATCCTCTGTAAAAACAAGAAGAAAACCATATGATCATTTCAATAAAACACAGGAAAAACATTTGATAAAAATTCAACACTTAACTACAATAAATATTTTCCAAAGACTAGGAATAGAAGGGAACATTCTCAACTTGATAAAGGACATTTATCGAAAAGCTAACATATTTAATCATTAAAGATTGAATACTTTTCCTCCAAGGTCAGGAACAAGACAAGAATCTCTATTCTCACCACTTCTATTCCACTTCTATTATAAATTCTAGCCAGTGATATAAAGCAAGGAAAAGAAACTAAAGGGATATAGATTAGAATCTGTAGGACTATGTTTATTCTTTGGCAACATGATCTCTTACAAATAGGAAATCCTAGAGAATCCACTAGAAGAAATATTAGAAGTAATGAAAGAATCTCATAACAACACAGGTCAATTGATCAGAAGTTTGGTATGGGACAGGCTAGGTTTGAGATGTCAAGCTGGCAGTCGTATTTGAAATCAAGGATTTGAGGAGGAGGCCTGTCATGGAGATATAAATGTAGAAATAGAGTTTATGACATATTTAAAACCTTTGAATGAATGGAATCTCATAAGGAATCAGGAGAGGGAGGGAAGAAAAGAGGTCCAAGGACTGAGGGTAATTGCATACAGAAACTCTGAGAAGTTTCATACAACTGGCTCTTCCTCTGAGTCCTGAAGGATTACAAAGAAGAGACTTATGGGGTTGTGGTCTGGTACAGATTCAGCAGAAAGTAACTGTCGTGGATTAACTAATGGTCAACTTATAACACCCAGCTGAACTGAGTCAGCTTGGTGCTGGGTGTGGAAGGCCCACATGAGGACTATTGCCAGCAGAGCTGCAGGGGAAGATGATATGCTATTGATTCTCCTGGGAAAGTTTGTCACACTGGTCTTCTCGTTATGAACTCAGCTGTTCTCATTATCAGAGGAGCTCGTGTCCTTGCTGTCACTGAGGGTGGCTGTGGTACTTTTGGGGGGAGCTCTGGTCCTTACCTTGAGCGTCACTTCCTGGCTCTAGTGGAGATCCTTCAGCCTGCTGGCACAGAGCTTTCATCCCGCCGGTGCAGACTTTCTAGCTTTTACCACTGACCTTTGGGCCTTCCCAGTACAGACCCTTGATACAAATTTGCATGAGACATTGTCATGGGCTCTAGGCTTCCAGTTGGACTCGTGAAGGCCACTGCTGTGGGTTCTAGGTTGTCAGCTGGACTCATGCGGGCTATTGCCATGGAATCTAGGTCCTCTGTTGGGTTCTTTGTATCTCTAGTGTGTTGACAGATTTCTTGCAGTCTTCTGCATTTGACTTTTTGGCTCAATAGTATAAAATAATCCTATAAATCATATGTCCTGTATTAAATCTATTCTCTTTAAGTCCTGACTACAACAGTAACATGTTCTTGAAGGCTCTCATTTGAATGAAAATGTTAGGCACTCAGTGGGTGTTGGAACTCATTGGTCGCTAAGGTAGATTCTTGTTAATACTGAGCCTTTACTCTGGGTTAGTGATAACCTCATTGGGTAGATATAGGGTACTCAGGGACCAGAGAGAATTGGTCCTTTCTGGCCTGGGAGAGGGTGTGGCTGAGCCATGAAGAATATAAATCTTCTCTTCATTAGTTGCCCAACAGGGAACATTTCTGTGATAAACTTCAAGATTGTTTCCCTTTGGCTTTTTATGCTTTGGTGTCTCATCTAGCCTAGCACAATGACTATTTGCCTCTGGGGCTCCGTAGAGACAGGAATGCTCCAATACATCACCATCATCACTGCGCTGCCAACTTCAGAGCTCTTGCGTTGATGTCTCGCTTCTGTTCCACCCCAGACAAAGGAAGATGAAAACTCTGGGCATTTCGCTCGGCCTCAGGCTACTGATGATTACTATAAAATATGGAACCAGGTGGATTTACACTTTTTCCTGAAGTCAAAACATAGCTTGTCTCTGCTGAGATCTTATCTATTTAATGAGCAGAGGCAGTATAATTAAAGCCTTTCTCCAATGCTGTGGACGTGCCAAACCTCCTGGAAAGTTTGCTTGGTTATCATAAATCAAATTGGTTTGGACCTTAATGTACTTGGGGGCAGTTGTGACATCCATTAATGGAACCTGTCACAGCAATGTTTGACTTTTTTCTTGGCATGGAGAAATTGCCTTTATTTACAGGGATGTTTCTTGGGTGCTGCTGGTGACTGTGGCCAGATGCACTCTGAGGCAAAGGCAGAAAATTGGTGAAGGGGCCCTGCTTTCAAGGGGGAGGTATGAGAGGTAGCTGGGCTCTCGAAGGGAGTCCTTTGTCTTGAGAGGTCCCCCTGCTCCAGGAGAAGCCAGAGTCGCCCTGTGTTAGGCAGCCCCTGGCTAGTGAGCAGGTCACAGATCCTGTGGTGGCTTTCTTGGTTCTGCTTGCCTTAACATGGCTCCCAAAGAGTCCGGTGAAATTAGATATATTTTCAATTTGCGTTCTAAACAAGCTATTTGGAATAAATATGCTGGCTATGTTGTTTTCCTGGCTCCTATTCATTGGTTATTAAAGTGTTATTTTTTTGGAAATAGCTCTTTCTCTATTGGTTTGGAAGAGGAATCCAGGGGAAATGTTTGTTGGATTCTGTACTAATCTTTCAGAACAACATGTGTGCAAGAGTAGTTTGGTTAAACAAGGCTACAAGCTCATAGAAATCCGCAATAAGCACATCCAGACAAAAGGGGGACTGAGGATAAGCAGCCGAACTTTGTCGCTATAACCCAATTCACATATAGATTCTAAAGGGCATTGTTCAAGAGTTGAGAGAAAAGAGGAGGAGGTGCAGATGGTACTCCTAGACCTGAGCCAATCCTGTGCCTTCTGCAAAGGAATGAAGCAACCATCCAATGTACAGTCTCAAGGGTGAGAACAGGCCAGTGGGAGCCAGCATGGATGGCACAGAAAGTTCCGAACCCATGGCACACAGGTAGGGCGGCTGTCAGAACAGTTTGAAGGGCCAGGGCTGTGCTGAGACAACGCCATCCCATCACATGTGTTGGCCCCCCCATCACTGGACCCGGACTGCGGTGACATACTTGCTGGACACAACATATTGTTCTGAAGCAAGTTCTATTTGCAGCACAGCTGCTCAATTATGTTTCAGAATTGTTTCCTGGCGGGCAGTGGGGAAAAGCAGAAAACAGCTGCAGCTTCAGTGAGAATGAGGCCCAGGTCCTCCTGCACTGGCGGCCCTGCCCACTTCTGGCTAAACACAGAGGCCCTGTTAAGAGATGACAAAACTGTTTCTAGGCTCTTCCATCGTGACCTACTTAGCATATCGCCGAGCTATTCTTGCAGGAGGAGACTTTGGGCTGAGGGCAGGACAGGAACTGATTCTTCCTGGCTGAGGAAGGTAGAAGGTAAGGCTTGGGGGGCCATTCAGGGCTTTGGTGGGGCTAAAATGGTGCTGTCACTGCACAGAAGGGCTTATTCTCCTGCAATGCTGATGAGGGGGTGACTTGCCCTGTGCCCCCACTCAAAGCTCTTCAGTGAAGTCAGTATGACACTATCTTACCTGCAGAAGGTTACCTGTCTCAAAGGAAAGTCTAGTTCTATCAGCCCCTATCTGTGGAACATTTGGTAATGCCAGGAACCATGTTTCTTCTATGGAGACAGTCCCACTTTTAGCCTTAGAAGCTTCCTTCAAAGGGGCCAGCAACTCGCCACAAGTTCTCAGAACAGTGACCCAGGTTTATTTACTGGACTAATGTGAGCAATACATTTTAATATAATAATCACATTTAATACTCCCCATGCTTCTGTAGGTTTGGCACTGTGATTATCACCCCATTATACAGATGAGGAGACCAAGGCTCAGAGGTTAAGTAACTTGTCCAAGGCTATTCACTAGGAAATGACAAAGCCAGATGGGTACAAAGACCAGACCTCATATTGTTGGCCAGAGTCAGCTGGCTGATCTTAGAGAAAAGAAGAGATATTCTAATCTAGTGTTTATAGTAAGCAATTGGTATTATACACAACTGTATAATTCTGGAGGGCCAAGGTATTATTCTGATGAAGGGATTAAGAGAGGCCCATCTGAAGACATGATTCATAGGACAGACATGGGAAGACAAATGGAATTTCACCAAGTTCCCAACAGGAGCTTTCATGGTGTTGTGATGTTGTAGGGTCAAAATGAGTAGGGCACTGTGTTGGTTTGGAGATATTTTTGCAAGGTGAGCAATATAATACAGGACACATTTTATAAGATTATTTATAATGGTCACCCAAAGAATGATATACAAGAGAATGCAGGAAATCTGTCCACACACTAAGACCAAAGAATCCAGCTGAGGGCCTGGATCCCACAGAAATGTCCTGCATGAGTCCACCTGGAGGCCTAGAGCCCATAACGATATCTTATGCAGTCCTGTTTCATGGATCTGTGCTGGGAAGGCCCAAAGGTCATGGGTGGAATCTATAAAGTCTGTGCCAGCAGGATGAAGGATCTGTGCTAGCAGGCTGAAGGATCTGTACTGGAGCCAGGAAGCAATGCTCAAAAGAACCAGAGCTCCCCTAAAAGGTACCATAGCCATCCTTAGCAACAGTGAGGTCCTGAGTTCCTCCAGTGATCAAGATGGCTGAGTTCCCATTAGGGAAGCCAATGCACCAAGCCTCTTCATGAAACTGTCAGTGCACCGTCTTCCCCTCCCAGAGCCAGGAAGCAATGCTCAAAGTGAGGACCAGAGCTCCCCCAAAGTGAACTGAAGCTATTCTCAGTGCCAACAAGGTCCTGAGTTCCTCAAAGGATGAAAAGAGCTGAGTTCATCAGAAAAGCCAGGATAACAAGCTCCTCCAATGGAACCAGCAGCTCCTTATAGCTTCTAACAGATCCCAATAGCCTCTTTCTCCTTCTCTAGGTCTGCCCCTTATGCTACTGGCAACAATCCCCAGGCGGGCCTCCCACACCCAGCACCACACTTATTCAGTTCAGTTATAAGTTTACCACCAGTTGTCAGCCCACTACAGGCGAGTTCAGAGGGAACACTGATGACCTGGGGGAGAGGTAGTGCAAGCTGACGTGGAGTGCCCGGAGTCTGGCTTTGTGAAGCGGGTATGAAAACTGTGACAGTGAGGTGTCTGACTGGGGAGCAGTTATGACTGTTGGAGATGTCTGAGGAACCCCGGTGCTCAGGTCCCTATCCTCCCAGGGCCAGTGCCACCTGCTAATATTTGTGGAAATGGCCAGCATGTGTTCTATGTGTCTGCGTCACTGCCACCGTTCCAGAGGCTTCTGTTTGTTATGTCTAGACATCCCCAAACCCCTGCCTGGTAGATAAGGAAAGCAAAGCACAGAGAGGTCAGCCACCACTTCAAGGACACCTAGCTAATGCACGATGGAGCCAGGCACCAGACCCAAGTCTATGAGATTACAAAGCCATGCTCTCTGTGTTACATTTGATGCATTTTACAGGAGACTAGAGATGAAATACAGAGTGGTTTTTGCCCATCCTTATTTCTGGAGGCCTTAGCAACAGTGAGGTTCTGAGCTCCTCCAATGATCAATGTGGCTGAGTTCCCGTTAGGGAAGCCAACACACCAAGCCTTTCCTAAAGAGGCTGCCACCTAGTGTTGACTGCACCTTCTGCTAGTGCCTTCACTGTCGTGGCTGCTGACTTCAGGCTGGAGTTCCGTGCAGGGTGAAGCACTGGCCAGATGCAGCCTCTGAAGGGGCACCTCTTGGAGAACCTCTGTATTCCAGGCGACAGGGGATATGCTTTCCTTTTCCTTCTGCCATCTGTCACATTCTAAAACAGACAGTCTCGGTGAGGCCACCTCTACACTGCACGGGTGCACGCCAGTTCCGAATGAAACCGGTTCTCAGCAGTTAAAGGGCATACAGGAGTGTGGTTATAATCCTGAGATTTAGGACAGCTTCTCCTTTGGTAGTTTTGCTTCCTTTGTGTTGTGTCTGGGGTTAACAGGTGTAAAGCCACAGCTGGCTTCCTCCTTTCCTTGAAGGCCTTTTCATAGCCAATCAACTGAGTTTCCCATTGTTGTTTTTCACAGGTCTAATAGGTCTTGGCAATAATTTTGTGTTGATTTTGTTCACATAATGATTCACTGAGCATGAAATGCCCCCAGGCAACCTTCAGCACTTTAGCTGTGGCTATCCTTGCTGGTGTCACCAGTAGGGAGTGGTTGAATCCTTGAGGACAAGATGAGAATTATTATTTTTTCAAGTGCGGTTGATTCAGTCACTAGGAGCAAAGCCTGACACATTGAGTGCCGACTGACCCCAAATTGCCACGACATGTACCCTGAATTCTACCTAGTTCGGGATTATAACCTGGGGAAGGGTTGTCAGGGAATCCAGGCTGGCCTGTGCGCCCACGCTCATGATTAAGATTGAAGGCAGAGACCATTTAGCCGCACAAGGAAACCTCCGTCTTTCTGCCATGGATATATCTGTCTCTCACCAGGTCATTTTTGGCAAGTAGCTGCCAAGAATTCCTCATTTCTGTACCTAGTACAGCAGAGATACTAAAATGAGAACTCAAAATCTCTCTGCCTAAGTAGGTAAATGGCTGGTGCAGAAAGAGGGCATGGAATTTCTTCTTCTCCCCTCCTCTCAGAACTGAACACAGGTTATGATTCCTTGCAGAGAAGCCTATGGCCCTGGAAGTGCTAAGGGGAATACTGCCATTGTGGAATTGTACAGATGGGCCTGGTCTGATGGCAGGAAGGACGCACTCAGCAAGAGGCTTGGTCAGAGGTGCAGAAAAGGGCCCTAGAGAGTGATTTGAGTCTTGGAAAGGTGGGTTTTAAGTAGAAAGAAGAAAGAATTTTCCCTGGGTAAGCTTTTGAAGACTATACTCCACAGCCCTTGAGGAGGGAACAGGAAGGAATTTAATTTTCCCCATAAGGCTTTGCAGGCTGTGGGTGGGGAGGGGTGGTGGCAGCACATAGAGGGGTTCACAAGGCCCTCAGGTGTTTGGAGGCCTTGGGGCAAAGCACTCCTCTTTGCTTGGACTTGAACTTCACTGGGCAAGTCCATCTGGTGGTCCTTCCGGTAGCACATTCGCTTTTCTTGAGTGGTTGCGTGGTCTCTGCTCCTGTGAGCTGCCACTGGCTGCCTAATTCAGTATGCCTGCAGCTCTGGTTTCAGCTCTCTTGGGTTTAAAATGGAGCTTATATTTGCAGTCTCCATAACGTTTTGGGGAGAATTAAGTGATATACCTAAGTACTCGATCCTGTAACTGACAGTGACTGCGCCATTGGTGGTACTTTCTGAAATAAATGTTTTATTGTTGAATAAGATCAGATTTAAAGAGCAGTTTCAAGGAGAAGGTACAGGGTTCCCATGTACCCTGTGTTCAGTTCTCCTTATATTAACTTTTTATATGGCTCTGGTACTTTTGTCAAGGCCTAGAAACCTCAGTATTTGGAGAGAGACATGCATTCCCATGTCTACTGCAGTACTGTTTACCACAACCAAGGTTTATAAATAACCCAGTTGTCCATTTATGAATGAGTGGATAAAGAAAATGCGATACTCCCAGCTACTCAAGAGGCTGAGGCAGGAAGATCACAAGTTCAAGCCTGACCTGGGCAACTTAGCAAGACCTTGTCTCACATGAAAATAAAAGAAAGGCTGGGGCTGTACGTTAGTGGTAGAGCCCATGAATACACTGTAAAACCTTGCTTATGGGCATAATTGGTTCTGGAAACATGCTTATAATCCAGCGCACTTGTATATCAAAGCAAATTTCCCCAGAGGAAATAATGGAAGCTCAGATGATTTGTTCTACAACCCTAAAATATTTATATAAAAATGAATACAGTACTGTAATATAATACCAAATAATAAAGAAAGTACAAAATATAAGGAAAAATACATTAACCTGTCCTCACCTTTGAAAACCTTCATGGTTGGTGCGAGGGAGACAAGAGAGAGGAGGTTACCGTGTAGCAAAGCTTCACTGTCACTGGCTGGATCACTGCTACTTACTGGCTAGGTGGAATCTTTTCCGTTCTGTGCAGCTTTAACAAGGAACCTATCCTGTGACTCTTGCTTTGCCTCCTTTTGAGGATTTCGTGGAAAAGTGACACTGCTTTGTCCTTAAACAGAGTCATCGCTTGCCCTATCGAGTGGTGTTTCATACAAAATTTTGTACCATTTCCTACATTTTACACATCCCCCTAATCTCTTTTCAAGTGAGGGATTTGTCTGCTTCTTTCTCCTTCTCCTCTGCAGATAAAATTTCCTCCATAACCCCTGAGAGAGAGAGAGAGAGAACAACCATTTTACTCTCTGTTCCTATGACTTCAACTTTTTATGAAGTCCACAGATAAGTGAGATCATGCAGTGTTTTGTCTTCCTGTATCTGGCTTATTTCATTTAGCACAATATCCTCCAGATTTCTTCATGCTGTAGCATATACAAGGATTTCCCTCTTCTCTAAGGCTGAATAATTTCCTTATACACACACACACACACACACACACACACACACACACACAAAGTTTAAACTATGTGGAGTGATAAGTATGTTAATTAGCTTGATTTTGATAACCATTTCACAATGTATATGTGTATCAAAACATCACAGTATCCCCCTTAAATATGCACAAGTTTTGTGAATTATACTTCAGTAAATCTGGAAATAAGTAAATAAATTTGCAAAGAACGTTTCACAACTTAAAAAAGACTAAGAAACAAACAATGGTATACAGCATTCATGAAACCAAATATTTTATTTGAATTTTACTAGTTTTGCTACTAGTGTCTTTTTCTGTTGCATGATCCAATCCAGGGCCCCACATTACATGTGGACTTATTTTTATTATACTTCTGTTGATCTGCAAGACCCTGAGGTTTTGGGACACAACAGTCTGGTCTTATCTCAAACACTGGCCCAGGGACAAGCAGAGCTTGGGGTTCTATCCGTGACTTTGCTCTAAAACCTCGGCCAAATTATCTGTGACTAGAAGAGATTATTAGGGCCTGAGGTAGCAGTCCTTCTTTATCAACCATCAGCCTCCCAGCCTTATGGAAAACACAGGTCTAGAACATCAGTATCAGGGGCCTCCTGGACTTTGGGGCACAGGGGTAGGAGAGAGACCATACAATTTTTGCTCCTTGAGAATACCAAAGCAGTCTTTGCCGTCCCTGGCTAGTACAGGGAAACAATCTACTCTGCAGAACAGGCCCTGAGATGGAACCCTAAGACCCATAGCTTTTGTTGAAACATGCATAGGCATTTGGGATCCCTGCTCATAAATCCCTTTTGGAAGTATAGAAAGAACTTTGTTCAGTTTCCTTCTAGGGTGTGTGGTGGTAGAGTGGTAGGTAATGGCCTGCAGGACTTGGGGTCAGATGGCATCTTCTTGCCTAATGCCAAACCCTTCCTTTCTGGGCTCAGTCCTTCAGGGTCTTCTGTGAGACAGCTATGGACCTGAAATGAGAGTTTCAGCAGGGACGTCCACTCCAGGGTCCACCGAGAGTTTTTGGAAGGAGAAGTCTTCTCTTTTTTTTTTTTTTTGTGGTACTGGGGATCGAGCTCAGGACCCTGCGCTTGCTAGGCAAGCGCTTATTCCACTGAGCTATATCCCCAGCCCAGAGAAGTCTTCTCTAATCTCTCTATGAAAACGGATCCTGCTGGAGAGTTTGACATGAAAACTCTAAGCAAGCCTTGCTCTGCTGGAGAGGACATGGAACCTTGGTAGTCTGTGACCTGTGCCTCGGAGTTGCACAGCAAGCACTCCCCACACAAGTTCCAGGGCATTCCCATTAGGCAGCTTGCCTGCCTGGTGCTGTGGCATGGCTGACAACCAAGAATGTGCACTTAACACACATTCCTTTGCCAGATCCTCAGTGCATTAATATTTTGAAACCTCAAATCACTTTGCTCTTTTAAAAACTAGAACCACATGCCCACAGGAGCAATGTGCTGATGGGCTCCAATATTTTGCACCAGAAATGGGCATTGCAGGCTGTGGAGGCAAGAGTAGGTGCTCTAGCTCAGCTGTGTTCCTAAACCCCATGTGAATCTGGACAGATCCTGGACCTCTGTTTCTTTGCCTATAAAACAAAGATGCTTGACCAGAGGATCTTCAAGAGACTACCCGCTCTCAAGGTTTATGATCCTGTGGGGATAGAGACTCTAAAGTTGACTGGTTTATAGGAAAGTTTATTTAAAACCCGTGAGGGCCTATGATTGCTTGTAAATGTTTAAGATGTGTTTTTTTTAGCATATCCAAACACAGGCAAAAATGGCAAGAATGTAAACAGTGCTCAGAAAGGCCCTTTTTGCTGCTTTCTGAATGAGAACTACAATGAAAGGAAGCTGGAAAGGGTAGGGACACAATCTGGTCTCTGAGGACCACTTTACTAGGCTAGAGGACTCATCTCTGGCTACCTAGGCTGGGGTAGACCAGCTGCCTGGACACTGCTGTGGGGATAGTTTTCAATTCTCTCCCAGGAACAAGGGTTAGCAGTCTGCAGCCCTGAATTATAGCTTCCTGACTTAGAGGACTCTGCAGATAAATTTGTCAACTTTGAGTCCTTATTGGACCCAGACAACTGAATGGTTAGGTGCCTAGGTAGGCAGTCTGTGGAAAATGGAACAGAGGCTGCAGGGGCAAACCCCAGGCTATGGTGCTGGTCCTTACCTTGAGCATCAGGCAGCCTAGCATCCTCTGAAGGCACAGGGTGTCAGCTTCAGAAATCTGGGATAAGATTACTTTCAGCTGGAAATGAGCTTGGTGGCTAATAACTGGAAGAGATCAGTAGTCAACCTGGTGTTTACTGGGGACTCTCATGAGAGGAACATGAGTGGATGGGACTTCATTCTTTCCTTCACTGTTTATTGGGTGTCTAACACATCCCAGTACTGGGCTGTTACCTGACTCGATGGTGGCTGAAGCCTGGTTAGAACAGGTGATCCATAGCTGAGGACAGGGTGACAAGTGGGACCCTGATGGGAATGCGTGGCCTCTCTGAAGGAGAGCCTTTACTCTGGGACTGCAGGGTAGGAGGAGCCGCTGCGTGGAGTGTTGGGGGGAAAGGAACAGCACAGCAGTGTGCGCCAAGGTGCTAAAGCTGATAGGGCTGGCTGGGCCTTCGAGAGCAGCTTGAAAAAGCCGGGAGCGCAGGCACGGAAGACCCGTGGAGGGTTGCTTCGCTCTGAGGGCTGGGCGGTAGGGGTGGTTTTGGTATTAGGATGCTTACACAGATACAGGAGGCAAAGAAGGCTGCATGGGAACCCATCAGAGAGCTAGGAACGCACGTGCCTCACTCGCTGGACTCTGCAGGGTGCTCATGCAGCTAAATACCCAGACATGTGGGCAAGAAGCTGAGAGTCATGGCTCATGCAGGCCAGAGTGACTTGATGGAGCCTTTCCTACCGCCACCCACTTCCCCCGCCAGTCACCGTCAGAAGTCATTCTGCAATTTTGTCATTTTCTTGGGGTGACTCATATCTTCCCCAAAAGTGCTTGCTTACATTTCCTACAGTCCTGTTGTTGCCGGGCCCGTAATTACTTGAGGAGTGAGCCAGAGTTCCTCCTCAAATGCCAAAATGACAAAAGGAACCAGAGGGAAGGAGAGCTTGACAGTGGTCTCATAGTGTGCACTTCATCCAGTTTTTGGAAGCGGAAGGAGGATGTGGAGGTGTCAGAGCCAGGGGCCATGGCCATGGCCAGAGGAAGCCAGGGTGCTGCTTTCCTCAGGTGGACGGTTGGGGCACCTTGCACAAACACCTGCTACCTCCAAACCTCCTGGTCTTTAAGACCCAGCTCTAGGGCCAGTAACTCTGTGAAGCTGTCCAGCCTCACTGGCCTTGCTGAGGCTTGCATCCTCTGGGCTTGTGAGTTCCTGTGTCAGCTTGATTGTCTAAGTTACACAGTACAGATCTTTGTTATTTAAAGTATACTCCCTAGTTCGACAGACAGGCATTGCTTGGAGTTGTTGGGAAGTGTAATTCTTGGGGCCCTCCTAGACTTTCTGAACTAGAATCTACATTGTAAGAGGGTCCTAAATCGATCACTATTCTCATTACAGTTTGAGAAACAGACAGGGCCCTAGACCTCAATCAACTGCTCCCTACATCCTAAGTGGGGGAAGCTCATAGCTAAGCCGGGTCTCAGGAAGCATTTGGCTTGACTCCCTGGGAGAAGGTGAGGGGCAAGAGGGGAAGAAGACAGAGGAACGTATATGGGCAGTGTATTCAAGAGCTCAAGGATCCTGAGACTCCACTGATCTCTTGGAATGTTCTTTGTGCAAGACAGTTTATACTGCTTGAACCCTAAACTGAGATGTTTATGAAATCAAGGCCACAGCTTGGAGACATTACAGATTCAGAGTACAGTAACTGGATGTGACCAATATTTTCCTTAACCCAGATGCTGTTGGTCCCACAGTGGCTGTTTGCTTCTCTATTTTTCTTTCTAAAAGTCTGGATTCTCATGGGCAAAGGTTAGAGAGAGCCAAATTATGAACCACACCAAGATACGTTGAGGACCAGTCTCCCCTCTCCTCCCTTTCCCATCACAAGTACATTCCAAGCTTACTTAGTCATGAGGCTGGGGAAGCCTTGCCAGCACCCAAGAGGCCAGAGTTGTGGTGAGAGTGATTGGTGCTGACCACCCCACATGGGGTGGGGGAACCTCCAGAAACAGTGAGTTTGTTTTCTGGAACCATCTGGGGTCAGCCGGAGGGAATGGCCTCTGGGAAAGATGTCTTGGGGGCAAGGGAAGGCCCAGGAGGTAAAGCACAGTCCTGTGCTGAAGGAGTCGAGATGCAAACCTATTTCTTCCAAAGCCACTGACTGTTCTAAGCATCTGCTATGACACTAGCCCTGGCCAGGTTCTGGGAAAAATGAGAGAAGGTGCTCAGTTCCATGTCAGATCCACAGGGATTGCTCTGGAAGGGTGGTTTTCTCAGAGTCAAATGGAACTGAAAACACCCAGCCCCTACTCATGGGTTCACCTTATCAGCTTCTTAAAGCAGGGGAAGAATTTTATTTTCTGTCTCCCAAAGGCTGCCTTTCCAAGACTATCCTAGGCCCATCTCCTGATCAAAAGATTGATCTGCTCAGTTTGCTTGTGGAATTACGTACTGTCATATGCTGCTCTGCTGCTTGCTTTCCTGACCCCGTCCTCTAGCACCCCCCGCCCTCTACCCCAGTAATCAATGTGTTACCAATTAGCACCAAATGCATCCTTTTTTGCCTGCTGCCTGGTAATGGAGTTAGGCAATGTGTTTCTCCCTTGGAGCCGGCACATGCAGCTTGTGAACAGAGCTGGAGAGAAAGGGTTCTTTCTCTCCCAGGTTCTTGTAAGTCTGGTAGACTTCTGCAGAGCATGCTTTCTGGGGTTTCAGGTTCTGAGAGCAGGTGGTTTCTGCTGTACTGTGCTCTGCATGTTCTGCAGAGGACACCTTTCTCTAAGGCTTAGTGGCAAGCAAGGGGGACTCTTTGAGCTCCTCCAGTGCCCACTGGTTAGCAGCATTCCCCGGCCCCGGATACTGTCCCTGGCAGATTTCCAAGGGAAGGCTGTCAGCAATGCACTTCCTCGTTAATGGCATCCCTAAGCACTCCCTTGGATGGCTGTATCCCAAGCTCTAAGGTATGGCACCTTCCTGTGGATACCTTCTCCTGACACCCTAGAAGGCACATTCCCAGAAAGCTGAAAGATCAAGGGATCTCTGGGACCTTTCTGCAATCCAGAAAACCATGGCAGTGCCCTCTCTAAAGTCTTAATCCCAGCTCAAGTGGGTGAGCAAAGTGGGATCTTCCTTGGGTACCATACCTCAGCTCTAAGGGGCAGCAGCTGCTACCTATAGCTGCAATTCCTGGATTCTTTGAGATTTCTGCCACTACTCCAATTTTATTAGTAATTCTTCATATTAGGCTTTTTCTGTGTGCATTACTATATAGTTTCTGTGTCTTGGTTAAACCCTGCAAGTAGAACTTAGAGCAGAATGTTTGGTTTTCCACTAGTGTGGAAAAAGGCACCCAGAAGTAGGGATCTATATAGTTTTATGAGCATTGCTTGTGGTATAGCTTGATGTTCAAGGTCTTAGAAGGAATAGAATTGAAGGATATGTGACAAGAAAGTCCAGGGGAAAAATATATGGATGAATCTCTCTTATGAAAGAACACAACCAGCAAAGATGTACTGTGTGGCTGCTCAAAGACCCCATACAACACAGGGGAGGTTCACACTGAGGTGGACCAAAGGATCGGCATGATGTCTCTCAGCAGCTGTCCCGTGGCTTACTTAATGGACCCACGAACAGAGAAGCCAGGTTGGTAGGGATGGAGGTTGTGTAGGCGATTGAAAGGATGGCCTTCCCCTGTACAAGGGGGAATAGTACATCTATTGGCTAATAGTTCATCTGCACGTCTAATCTGCCTACAGCAAAAACTAACACTGAGCCCCCAGTATGACACTGCTCCCTAGGGTAACTAGCCAGCCTCCCGGTGGCAGGAGGACTAAGTTGGACCTCTTCCATCATAAGAGTATCAGAGATTTGTTATTATTGGAACTGAGACAAATTCTAGGTTTTCTTTCTGGGCACACAGTGCTTCTGTCAGTACCATTCATAGGTGCATGGGATGCCTTATCTACCATAATGCAGCTCTAAGCGCTGCTTCAAACACAGGAGCCCCCATCTCAGCAGAGCAAATACAGCCATGAGATAATGCCCATGGAATTAACTGGTCTCATGTTATACCCCATTAACTGGAAGTGGCTGTGCTAAATGCAAGGTGCTTCCTGAAGATTTAGCTGAAGCTCCCTTTGGAAGACAGCACCCAGGCAGGACAGGGTTCTGTTTTACAGGACTAGTACATGCTTTGAATCAGAGAAGATGATATAGTGCTGATGATATAGTGCTCACTCCATGGCTGGAAAACATGATTCTGAGGCTCAAGGAATGCAAATGGGAGTTGTGTCTCTTCTTATGCCCAGCAACCCACACACAGAACTGATGCTTCAAACAGGGTGGTTTAATGTGGTTCCATTACATTGAAAGATAAAAACCTGATCATTGTGGGCTAACTGCTGAGCCACCACACAGAAAAAGGAGCTACTCAGCTGGCTTCAGGGGTTGACCCTGATCATGAAGGAAGGAGTTGCAGCTACATAGTAGGGAGCAAGAAAGATGATTCTGGAACCTTTGGAATTCTCTGGGGTACATAGTACATCCTTGCCCAATACTAAAGGGGAATGGAAAAGAACTTCCACCCAAACACAGGCAGGGCAATGAAGGCTCAGATCCTTCAGAAACCAAGGTTGTGACCATTCCACCACGTGGAAAACCCTAGCCTGACTGAATGGCCCAGAATGGCAGTGAATGAAGGAAATCATGAGTGTTGATCATGATCTCAAGGCCAGTCACAGAAAAAAGATGGTACCATTTTGCACGTTTTCTCTATAACAGGAATGTTGGGGGAGATTTGAGAAGAGGTAGAGAGGAGCCTCCCATAAAACAGGTCAGTCCAATACCTCCCAGCACAAGTTTCCATTGGAAATACAGGAACTGAAGGCACTGCAGGACGAATCAGTAGGTGAGGTAATGGGTGGCCACAGGGGGAAGGTCTTATTGCCACAGGCTATTTCCTGAGGAGTTCCCAGGCTCCAGGACTGGGGTTTCCCCAGTAATTCTGTAACCATACATGATTAGAGGGAAAGTATGTACTCAGAGGTCTGAGAGAACTTTGTTCTCTTTGGCCCTGGGAGGCATGGTGAGACCTGTGCATTCTGGATGATGGTGACATGGGCAGGGGCAGTGTTAGCCTCAGACCTGTCATGCGGAGTCTCTGTTTCTTAGGCTATAGTAGCCAGAGATCCACAGCCTCCTTAGGGCATAGCCACTAGTGGGATCCAACTGTGGCATTTTCACTAAGGAGGACAACCTTCCTGGGATGAGAGTTCTAAGCTGTGAGGATGGGTCATTAGATACAGTATTTCAGGGAACCGCTCACTCCTTGATTTCTGGCCCATGCCTTATGGTTTTGGAAGAAGCAGCATTGTGTATTGGATGCTGGTTTAAAACTTAAACTGTACGACATAGGAAAGTCCCAACCTGCCAGATTGGGCTCACAAGCAGCCATAGCTAAGGGTTTCATAGGGTTCTGCAATAGTCTATGAAGTCGGTAAATTCTGGGACATGGGCTATATATTCTTTGGAGTTCAAACAGGGAAGTGGAACCATTATGAATGCAGCAGAATGAAAAATTTATTATTATGGAGATTCCATGTAGTAGGAGCCAGCGAAGAAGTCAGTGGAAAGCTGCTTTCTCCACATCTCATGACAGGCCCGAGACTGCTATAGGTCATGAGAGTGGTCACAGAGAAAGACTGTCCATGTAGTAATTAGGGCAAAGACGAATGGATCTGTGTGTGATGGCTGATTTTATCTATCAACTTGCTGTGGTACAGGGCCCAGTTATGTAATCAAACTTGAATCTAGATGTGGTTGGCATTTACAAGCAGTTAACTTTAAGGAGATTACCCTTAATCATGTGAGTGGGCCTCATCTAATCAGCTGAAAATTCTAAAACCACAAAGTGAGGTGTCCCAGAGAAAAAGAATTTCTACCTGTGGTCGGCAGCATCGGCTCCTGCCTAAGTTTCCCTTTCTCCCACTCAGACCCAGGGAACTCTGCTTGTTCCATTTTTGTGTGGGTTCCAAGCAGCACTGAGCACAGGACTTGGCCCAGCACAGATGCTCAATAAATATTTCCTGTATTGAAATGACATCCATCTGTCGGAGTCGGTGTGAACAGAGCTCTGCCTTGGGGCAGAGGCGGAAGCTGAGGGACCTAGGAGGGCCTTTCCTGTCCTTAGATCCTATGACAGTGAGTGGGAAGTGCTCCAGATTGTGAATGGGTTGTGGGGAGACAAAATGAGAAGGGAATCTGGGATCTATAAAGTAAAATTGAACTTTTAGGGGGAGCGCGGCAATCAATGCAACATGGGGGGAAGTCCTGAAACTTGGGCTTTGTGAAGACTGCTTCGTGCAGTGAGAACTTACGTTAGCCCTTCTGATGGGCCAGGCGCTATGTATACACTTTCTAGATATTAACTCATGCGAGAGAAGTGCTATTATGATCCCTGATTCACAGGTGTGAAAAGGGAGGGAGGAACAGAGGTGAAGTAGCTAGGAAAGGATCTGTTTCTCCCCTTGGGGGCTCCTTCTCTAGACAGGTCCCCTCAGGCAAAGGCCAGTGGCCCTTTTGTCTATCATGTATAATTCTAGCCCAAAGCTTTTTTGGATTCTATCTTCCTGAGTTTGCCAAGAAAGTCCCATGGGGCCAAGCGAGTTTTCAGGACCCATAGTATGCTCTGCATCTGCCCTGGTGGTCTTCTGTGTGGGGACAGATTTCTGAGCAAATCTCTTTACTCTGAACTGCAGAGCTGGCTGTGGCCACATGTGCAGTTCATAAAGTTTGCATTTTCCACAGGACTAGGTTTCCAGAGCATCTTGGCCTGTGCACTGCAAACTTTCAAGAATCTCGGCTCAGAAATGCTGTCCACAGATTGCTGAGATACATACATCCTCCACATGGCTGTGAAGTTTGGCACGGGTATTCTATTATTGCTCCAGGATCTGATTTTGGAGTTTTATTTTATTAATATTCTTTTCTACAGGGATATTTTCTTGGAGGTTGGAATCTGGACCAACGCTGTTTTCTTCAAGTTCATCACTATTTCCCACTGACATCCCTATTTGGCCTCTTTCTGTCATTTTTGACCCCCTTTGCCATGCTCACTCCCACCTTCCTATGCTGAAGGTTGGTCCTTGTGCAGTGCATGGAAATTAGAATGTGACCATAGGACATGATCATGATCACTATAAATGTGCAGCCATCACATTAGTTTAAGAACTCTCTGTTTGCATTAATTTTTTCTGAAACAAAATAAGTTTGACTTTAAGGCTAAGGCCTGGGGTTGCAAGATTTGATCTTGGCCTTTGCTGGGACCGCCACTCTGACTCCCAGCTCTATAGTGGGCTGTGAAAGCTCCTCAAACAGCCTGCGCCGTGTACTAGGACAGGTGTGTTGGTCTCCGTCCGGTGCTAGCCACACATGTGGACTCCTCGTCCAAACCAGTGAGGTTAGGGATGAACAGTTTGCTACTTTTGTGCACAGAGTAGACATCAGATTATTTCCAAGGCTGAGAGCTCTGGTTCTGGGCTGTGGAGGACTGTTACTTTCCTACCTCATTCCTAGGACGCTAGGCCTTGCCAATTATGAAACCCTTGGGCCACCACCAACTCCGAGTCCTGGGGCCTTCCCAGAGCTCTTCTTTTAGGGGTTGTATTATGTTCCTTCCAAAATGGACGTGTTAAAATCCTACCTCCTAGGACCTCAAAATGTGACCTCATTTGTAAATAGAGTTACTGTAGATGTGATTAGTTAAGATGAGGTCATGCTAGGGTACAGTGGGCCTTTAACCCCAGGGTCCTTCCTAGAGAAGGAGCAGAGATGCAGAGGAATCTGGGGGGAAGCCAAGTGACAATGAAGGCAGAGGCTGGACTGATGCATCTGCAAGCCAAGGAAAACCGAAGGTCGCCATTGCCAGAAAAACACCGGAAGCTAGGAAGAGGCAAGAAGGGATTTCCCAACAGGTTTCAAAGGAACTAAGACCCTGTGGACACCTGGGCCTTGGACTTCTACCCTCTAGAATAGTGAGACAATACATTTCTGCTGTCTAAGGCCCCTACTCTGGCAATTTATCACGGAAGACCTAGGACTTGAATACACTCTCCAGGTCAGGGTGAGCAGCCCTCCTGTGCCCTGGCCACAGTCACGCTCCACCCTCCAGGGAGCCTCCATCTTGCTTCTGTGGGCACCCATGATACTGAGTGCCTTATTCAGAGAGTGAGCATTGTGCAGGCCATACTGACACCAGATGCTTTGGTCCTGTTGACTCTTCCGTCATTTCTTTCTATCATGATTCTGATCGAAGCAAAGCTACGTAACCTGGTAGGTGACCAGAGCCAGAGTTTGAAGCCAACATCCCAATGCACAAATTTTCCTTTCTAGAGTGGAGACTACTCTGCCGCTGTAGAGGCCAGGCTGAGACCCTGATTTGATGGAAGATATTTCTCAGAATGCTGATAGAGCAGGGCTTTCTGTGGGAAGTACAAGACTGGGAAAAGTCAAAGGTTTGTGTAATGCAAGCTCTTGCATATTTTTATGGCACATGGCAGTCAGAGTTCGGAAATGAGCTGTAGGATACAGGAAACCAGTAGACAAGTCTTGTACTTTGTGTATACAGAGAATATGGGGCCTACTGTCTCACCTAGCCTTGCTCTCTGTGGGTTTAGGGAGTGGAGTTCTATGTTTTTTACTTTTTCTCTGCTTGATATTCTTTCCACAAAGTCCCAACCTTGGTGTTTTCTCTACTACTTTGGCCTTGAGGCTGCACATCTGGCTGTCACTTCTTGTCTTTAGCAATATATGCAAGGCCTTCTCGCTCAGGCCTTGGCAAGAGACAGCTTTCAGACCACTTTTAAGCATGTATGTGTTTAGTCCTGGTTGTACATCTCTCCCTGCTCTTCAGAATGAGATTTACACAGGGAGAACATAGGCTAAGAACAGATGAAATCCTAGGGCTTCTGGCAAGAGAAGACTTTCTTTAGAGGGCCAATGGGGCAATACAAATTGTAGTCCACAAACAAAACTCTCAGTAAGAGGAGTAGATCTGGAACTCCAGCTCTGAGAGATTCAGTCCTAGAACACTGGTCTTGTAAAAAAATACTTACTGAGCAGCTCCTGGGCACCAGGTACCATGCGCTAAGGAAACAGTGATGAACAAATGTTATCAAAACCCTCCTCCCCTTCCCAGTTTTCATACAACAAGATTACAAGGAGAGAATGAGTAGGAAGGCCAGGCAGGAATTCTCATGCTGGAAGGATTAGATGCAAACTGGGAAACGCAGTGTGCTAGGTTAGGTCATGTGACTCAGGATAGAAGCTACATGAAGAGCCTGGTGCTGATGCCATGCTTTTATGCAAGGCTGGCCACTGAGGCCAAGTGGAAGTCCTCTGCTGAGACTACTGGTAGACCTCATTGGACATGCATTGACTAGACTCCTACATATGTCCAGTGAAAGGGATGAAATGAAGAAATCTTCACCTAAACAGTATCTTCCCACGGGATCTGAAGGGAAAAAGAGACATGTAACCGGAAAGGGAAGGGATGGAAAGAAGAAAGGCTAATGCTGGCCTCTTGGCTTCCATTCCACAAAGACTGTGATCTCTGGGTGTGGCGGAGCAGGCCCTCTTGATGGTGCCCCGGGGATGAGGGCCCACACAAAGGCCTGTCTTTTCAGCTGCCACCCGGAGTAAGAGTGCTGTCGCCTCCTGGGCATCACATGTGTGTCTCTGAGTTAGAAGGCCTGCAGCAATCTAGGTGCTGACTTCTGACAATAGCTGAGGAGGAAATACAGGTCACAGACTAGTGTGTAGAGTGTCTGGGAGGTGGAGTTCCAAGAAGACCGGATCTCAATTTCATAGTAGGCTCTACTATACTCTGAACAAGATCTTCTGACTGTGTGTGTCAAGTCTAGCTCTTAGCAAGAGCATTTTCGACAGCACCTGTCATCCTGCCTCTGCCATGTGCAGGTTTTTGTGGCCAACAGTCAACTGGAAGAATACATGAGCCCAGTGAGTCAACTTCCAGGAGATTCGGGGCCTCTTCTCTTCATGGTAGAGGCTTCTGGCCTTTTACAAAAATGTTTGATTTGAGGGACCTGAGCCAATCACTGGCTTTAGTTAGATGTATGCAACACTTAAGATATACCCACACTCACACCCACCCTCACACCCACACCCACACCCATACATACCCACACACACCCACACACCCACCCATACAGCCCCCCCCCTACTCGCACTTAGGTAAGAGCTTTGGATTTCACTGTGCTCTGTGGGCTGTGTATTTTGCAGACTGTTAATGGTCATTTCCTTACCTTGCTTATCTAATTGCCTTCTTTAGCCATTCTGTGAAGAGCAGGATCTGGGTTTGGCTCTTTGCTCTTATATGTTAACTCCAGCCAAAAGGATGTTCTTCACTTCCTGCTAGAGGCTGAGAATGTTTCTCCACGTTGAAGCCTTCATAGTTTGCTCTTTTTTTTAATCAGTCATATGTGATGATTTCCATCTAAATGACTCACAGACAGGCTGCGTTAGTGGGTGGTGTGTGTTCATACATGTATGTGTGTGCATGCCTGTGTGTTTTGAAGCTGGGATCCTGGAACAAAGGAGAATCATGTGGAAGCACACGTGGTTTTGGTGTAGAACTGAACTTGGCATGGGATATTTCTGCTCATTCGCCAGACCTTAATTGTGCATATTTTAATCAGAACACACTTCTGGCCCATGTGTATAAAATTTAACTTTGGCTCATCTAAAAGGGTTCTAAACCTGGAGATTTCAGCTGCAGAAAATGCCTTCTAAAACAAAACCTTTTGAGGTTCATGTGCAGTTGTAAGAAATAATACAGTTTTCCTCGGGGGTGTCTTATCCATTTTCCCCGATAACATCTTGTAAAACCACAGTAACGAATCATTTACGATAAAGAACAGTTTCAGCACAACCACGGCTTACTACACCAAGTCTATCCTGAACAACCGCTACTCTATTCTTCCTTTTTGTAATTTTGAAAGACCTGGTTTCTATCAGGCCAGTCTTGAAAAAGTTGGCTTTATTCCTTGCTAGGATCCTAAGCCTCCTGCCATTTTGATAGATAAAAAAAATCTATTCCTTGTGCTATTTACATATTTATCACTGTCTTATGATGGTCAACTATGTAGAATTTAGAGGATGATTGTCTGGCTGTGTGATCTAAGACCAGTTACTAATCCTCTCTGCCCTTTAGCCTTTTTGTATGTGACATTGTGATGCTGTCTACAGGACTCAGCTGAGAAGTTTGTTAGGAACTAACCAAGTTGATAGATCTAAAGTACTAAGAACAGTGATTCTCAGGTTTACATGTCATGCCAGTCACCCATCTTATTAAAATACAACTTCTAATGTAATGGGTGGGTCTTGGGAATTTCAGTCAGATACTAGGTGCTTCTGCTGGTCCGTGGCCCACAGTTTGAATAGTAGGGACTCAGAGAGCATCTGACACCAAGTGGGCTCAGTAATCACTGTTTACATTTTCCAGCACGAGCCTGCAGTTAAGCTGGACGGAACCTGAAGCAGTGACCCTGAGCTCAGAGTGCGGACTCTGGAATGTCCCTGGCCTAGAGTCAGACTAAACAGTACGAATGAGTCCAGTAGTCAGCCCATAAGGAAAGGGGTGATAACTTCCACTGGTACCACTGGCCCCAAATATCTATGCTCTGTTCTGTGGGAAAAGGCTGACCCCAGGAGGTACGGGGCTTCCACATTCCCTCCTTTTCCACCTCCAGAACAGTACCTGTAGCCACTGCCTCCATTCCTCCACCTGGGTGGGCAGGTGTGGGATCAAGAGTGGGAACAGCCCAGACAGGTGAAGGAAGCAAGACCGCCTGTGCCCAGGTGGCTGTGAGAAGTTCTGAACTGCCCATAGTTGGCCTGCCTTTAACTCGCCATTGACACTCATGCGAAGGGTGGCTTTGCCCTGGGAGCAGTCCCACAGTGGCCCTTCCTGGAGTCTCTGAGCTCACTTAGCCATGGTTACTGAGCAAGCAGCCATGGGGAAGATGAGTAAGCTGAGGTTTTTCTAAGAGAATTAGAGGCTCCACCGTTAGGCATCGAATTCTCCAGGAACACAGACTGGGAAAGATGTGAAGCATATCCTAGCACATGAAGTTAGACTCTTGCCTTCCTCTCTTTCCATGTCTTTCTAAGAAGAAACCATTACCAGTTCACTGGTATGATTCCTTTGAGTATGACATCCACGGGCACACCAGTACCTACTCATGTATCACAATAGTGAGGTCATAGTAGAGATACTGTTATCAACTTCCTTTCCCTTCTTAATAAATTCTGGGCCTTTTTTCATATTAACATAGGGATTTGCCTCATACTTCTTAATAGCTACACACAGCTCAATGAATATTCCACACTATGCTTGAATCATGCTCTACCAGTGAACCCATTTCTATCTAAATTTTTGCCTTTACAGGTTGCAATGAACATCTAAGATGAATACCCGGAAGCAGAATTGCTAGTGCAAAGGGTAAGTGATATACATTTTTGGTAGGTGTTGGCCTCCAAAAAGCTCAGGCCCCCCACTATTTAGCTTCCACTAATGGTGGGTATCCGTTCGCTTGACACAGCTGCTCCTTTTTCATTCTTGCTAGTCTGATGAGGAAATATATCTTCTTTTATTTTAAAGAGAATTTAAAAATAATTAAAAACAATACAGAATATCAAAACAAGATGATAGACTTTGGGTTAATAACCCTTAGTTATTGTGAGCTGATCAGGCCCATAATCTCCCAAACTAGTGGACTTTGTGAAGGCTTACATAAATGAGACAAATGAAATGATTTCAGGGCTCTAGGAGGGTCCAACTCTCTTACTGAATTTGAGATTCCCTGGATTAAGACCCAGACTTCCCTGAGCTACCCATATTTATTAGGTATTCAAGTAAAGGAGGGGATACTGAAGAAAATGCCGGAATCTGGGCAGGACTTAGGAAACCCTTTACAGAATTCTTCAAGTAATACTTATATTAATTTAGGAGAACTATGTTATCTCCAAGAAGGCCTTCACAGCAGGAGTGAGATGTCTGAAGCTTCAGTCTCCCCTTAGTTAATTGGGGTTAGAGCCTAATGTCCTCACCTGTAGCCTTATCTTGTCCTTTGAGATGTCCCATCTTTATAGGCCAAAATAGGCCTCAGCAGGGACCAGTGACTCATAGAGGTTCACTTACTATGAGTCCGCTGCCCATATCTGGACAAGAGCCTAAGCTTTGGAAAAGTCCCAGATAAACATGGAAAGACAATTGGTTAATATGAAATCCTGCTCAGAGTCACTTCATAGTGATCTCCACCAGATAGGAAATCAACAATGGTTGTTATATTCCATATTGTAATCTTCAAAATAGTTGCTCAGATTACCAGCTATAGGCATGAAAAATTGATCAAAGAAAATTAAGTGTTAACTATTCCTTTTAATAATCAATAAAATTATTAGTACAATTATCTTAGCTATCTTGTGTGTATATATATATATATTTTTTTTTTTTCCCCTTCCTTCTTTCTTTCTTTTCTCCTTTTCCTCATCCCAGTTCTTTCCTTTTGAGAAGTTTCTGAGGAAATGCATCTTCGACTTTAATTTGTGGTTGTGGTGGTACTGGAGATTGAACCCAGGACTACATTCCCAGCCTTTTAAAATATTTTATTTTATGTTTATTTTGAGACAGGTTCTCACGAAGTGACTAAGTTCCTTGAGCTGGGCTCAAACTTACATTTCACAGGCCTCAGCCTCTCAGAGTCTTGGGGTCACAGGCCTGTGCCCCTGTGTCTGGCTTTGCACTTGTTTCCAATTGCATTTCTCTGATCACCAGAATGACTGCACATCTCTTTGGATGTTTCTTTGCCATGTGCATCCCAGGAAACCAGGTTCTGGGGAGCCTGTGGCCAGTGCCCCAACTGCTGATACGCCTTCCCATTGAGGAGGCTCCACAGTGAGCTTCCCCATGGGAGTAAGTGATATTTATTCTTTTAATGTAAAGCTGCTGCAGAAGCAGTCCTAGCAGCCCCCAGGGGCCTGCAGCTCATGTTGGAAGAAAGAAAAAAGCTTCCGTGTGGCAGCAGACTCTCTCTGCTCTGTAACTGTTCACCATCATCACGTGTCTGTCATGATGCAAGTCCAGCCAGCCCGCTGTGTCCACGCACAGGGCTGGTGCAGGGATCTGCATGGCCCTGAAGCTGTGCAATGTGGCCGGTGGGAGCCGTCCTGGGCTCGGGGCCAGCAGACCCCCGTTCAAACCCTGGCTCTCCCGGGGAAGAGCACGCATAAGCTGCCGTAGAATTTTCTCTGCTCATCCTCTTTGTCATCTTGTAGCTTCGGACCTACTCTCCTCCAAGCTTCCTGCCTAGTCACCTTCTGTGGCACTGTTTTTACAGCTCTTTTCCTAGATCTGTGCTCACTCTTTCCCTCCTGCCTTTGCAGGGTCCTCATCTGGAGGTCTGCCAACTCCCTCCATGCATTCTAGAGGCATCCAGGGAGCTGCCAGGCAGATGCCCTCTGCAGAGTTCCCGCCCACAATCTCTGCTGCTTTTGGAGCAGTTCACCGGTATCCTGTGCCTAGGAACACGCACAGGGTCCTCATCTCAATGTGTTTCTCCATCTCCTCTTCCCATGTGCATGGCTTAGAAATAGTGTTGACGATTTGCTTAGGCCAAAGACCTGGAGAATCAGCTGAAAGCCCTCCTTCTTCATCGCCAGGAATTCTTTGATGATTCCCCACTGTCAGCTGACTAAAACTTAGGCTTTTCGGATTTACCCCAACTTAATTTCCTGGTTTTCCTATCCTGAGTTCCTTACAGTATCCTACATTCAAATCAAATTGGGCTGCTTACAATTAGTCAAATTATCATATGCTTTCTGGTCTCTGCCCTGAGAGCAGAGTTTCTCAGCCTTGGCATATTTAATGTTTTGAGTTGGATAATTCTTTGTTGTGGGGACTGTATTGTGTATTATTAAGATGTTTAGAAAACATCTTTTGCCTCTACCGAGTGGCATCCCTCCTTTCTCAAGTTACTGCTATGAAAAATGCTGCCAGACATGGCCAAATTTGTACCCAGGGGACAAAATCACCCCCTGGTAAAAACAACTACTCCAGAGTCATTGCTTCATTTGCACGGAAAGTTATCTCCCCTATTTTCCTACGCCCCATTGTAACATAGCGATCAACTTGAAAAAGCAAATTACAGAGCACAAATGCATGAGGACTAGGAAGAAATACACAGAAATGAGTGTAATAATATAAGTTGTGCTTCCCTGAGCTGCTCTTCTATTGAAAATGTGACCACTTTATTCCCAACTGTATCTGGCTGTCTTTCACCTGAGCTGTTATTGCAAGATGCTGGCTCTAGAGATTTCATGGCAGACTGGTTGCCCCTCCCATGGAATCTGCCTTTGGGTCTTGGGAACCGTTCAGGCTGAGTGAAACCCATGAGTGAGCTACCTACCGGCTCTGATGTCCTGTGCTGTGGAATTCAGACATGTCTGGGGATGTCTGGGGATGTCTGAATCCCAGTGTTATGTCTGAGCCATTCTGCTACAGTGGGAAGTGGGATTATGAATAAGTTACCGATGTTGAATTTTCTTAAATGTGCTTAGTATTCTTTTTTTTTTTAAGTCTGGTTGAACCTCAGGTGTTTCCTCCCAAACTGCTGAGCTCCTGCCGGCCTGTCCACTCTCAGTATGATGGAATGTAGGCTCTCCTTCTTACTCAAGAACTGACTCTTTGCCTTCTGATGGGCCCTTTCATGAGGCTGCTCTGGAATGTGGTACTTAAGTACGTTCCCTTTGCCCTCTTTTGTGCACACTCCTTAGAGTGCTGTACCCACCCCCGCAGGTATTGTCACTGCCTGATGACGCTCTAACTGTGTGACCTGACTTCTTGAATACTGACATTCATCATGTGCCAGGAACTGGTGACAGAGAGCAACTGATAGAACATGAAGTCCTCCCAGGAATACCCAGGACAACAGGATCCTGGATCTTCTCTACCACCATTTCACAGGGACCCTGATCAGCTCTCCAACTTCTTCATCTCATAGTCCTAGCCACATAATGGGAGAAATAGTCCCCACCCTGGGAATCTGGTGAGCCTTTGTACTTAAGTGCACTGGGCCTTGGACAAACGTCACCAGTTATTAGAAGGCAAATTTCAGTAAGCTATTCATTTTAGACCAGGAAATAGTGCTGTGGTTTTTCAGTAAAATGCCCCAGTGGTCTCCTGCCTTCAGATGTCTTTCACTTAAAGAGCTCATGTTCAGGAAAAACTCAGCAGGCTGGGGTGAAGGTTGAAACCCAATTCCAATCACTCCTGACCTGCATTCCCCTTCGGATCCTCAGATGTTTTCCTGTAAGTCTCAAGGAACTTCTAGAAGCAAGGAGCAACTTACAGCCATGGCTGAAAACCACAGCCCTTAATGCAGAATGTGAGGTTTCTGGGAAGATTTTCTTTCTCACAGAAGCCCATTGCTCAAGAATTGGCAAATTTAGGGGCAGGAAGCTTCTTCCTTCAGGAGCCCAGTTGGGAGTTGTGAAATTGGGGCTTGGAGATTGTAGCTGTGGCTCATTTGGAAAAGAAAAGTTGTTTCTTCTCCCTGGCTTGTTTATTTTGGAAGACTAGAGTACAGAGTGTGGTGACCATGTTGAAGAGAGGAAGGAGATTGGTACCGCTGGACAACGTCTTGCTCATCCCAGATTATGAGACAAGGGATGAATGGATTTGTCAGAACACAGCATAGCTACTGTGTGAGCAGATTTTAGAGAAACATAATCATCTGGCAAGGAAATCTTTCTAATAGGTGTCCTGCCTCCTCCAGCTCCTTAGCAGGGGTACATGCTCTGGCCTTTGGCCTCATCCATATTTCAGCTTTGTCGGTTATTACTTGAACCCTGAACTCTCTACTCTATTACTTGTATCCTGAAAAATACCCCAGTTTTGAGTCTTTGCTCTCTTTTTTCTGCATGTTTACCTCCTATGCTTCTTAAAGTCTGTATTCTCCTAAAAGCACTCTGCTTGGCATCTGGTACACCAAGAAGCGTGCCAAGTAAATACCTCTGAATGAGCAACAGGACCATAAAACCTCTGCTATTTTAAAGTTCCATCCAGTTAGTAAAGTACTATCATTATAGTTGGGTTTTATCAAGCTGTAATGTGAAGTAGAAAAACAGTTAATTGTCTCACTTTGCAAGAGTTTCATTGCCTCCTTACTTTGTCCCACACACAATGCCAGGCATAAGAAGAAAAAACATGAAGTTTATTCCTTCCCTCAAGGAGCATACAATCTAAAATTAAGGAGAGTGTAGTAGGCACAATTGAATATGACATGTGCTCTGCTGGGGCGCTGAGGTGCGAAGAACTTTAGGGGTTTCTATTCCCTGAGCCTGAAACACAGGGTAAGTAGTATAAGGAATAGGCAATGCATAGATTAAACAAAGTGATGTGATACAACAGGTATATAATGAACATGCCCTACATGCCATAGAGCTTAGAAGAGTGGTTCCTTCTACTTAGTGACCCAAATACAAAGATAATTTTAATATTCCCTCTGATTTCCATATTCATCTCTCTTTTAGCACTGTCCCTGGTTGTACCTGGTATACCTACCTCTTGCCCTTCTTCCTTTTCATCTAACCTGTGTAAGGGGTGGCGACTTTTAGCACAACATTTTAAGATAGACAAGCTTCAAAATGTGTCTTGAGAAACATCCTGGAGGGCTTGTAAAGAGTTAACTTTGCAGTTCTGATTTTGTCCTGGAATTCTTCTCCTTGCCTGAGTTGATAAAGTATATATATATATATATATATATATATATATCATTGTGGCCAGAGCCTGACTTGGTCCCATGGTGCAAGGTAAACAACTGTGTCCAGGCCTAAACATTCCAATTTATTACCATGGAAACCAAAAATGTATATAAGGTGAGTACAAAGGCAGTTAAGTACCACATTCTCTGATCGGGAATGGGGGGCAATGACCGGTCCAATTGATTCTAAATTAAAATTAATTAAAACTCCATTTGTTCTGAATGAGTTTTTTTGAACCCCTGTGGAGTTTGACCTGATTTTTTATTTTTGCCATAACACCTGCTGCTTCTAAACTACTGATTTCTAGGAAAAGGGTTAACTGAATTTGTAGAATCAGTATCCTTTCTTTACCGCAGTGTGTTTCAACCCTTGCTGGCTATGCATTTCAGGCCCCTGGGAAATTCATTTAATACCCATCCTTGTGTCAATTCTCAGAAATTCTGATTTAATTAGTCAAGGTGCAGTTTGGACTTGCTAGCTGAAACTGGCATGCTTCCAAAGTTTAGGATTGCCTATCTTACAAGCAATTCTAGATCCATAAATTTGGATCAGGTTTGGAGGATGACCTAGTCTCACCTGTGAATTAAGTACACAGGCTTGGTGACAGCTCTTTCCCAAGCACAAAATTCATTTTTAAATCTCTGGGGTGTGAAGACACAGTCCTGGCCTCTCCATTAGTTGTAGCAGCCAGTATACAGATCTAATGATAAAGCTTCCCAGGGCCAAGACATGGCCCCACTCATGCCTCAAGATGTCTTAATACTTCACAAGCAGTTATGAATAGTGGTTGAGCTCATTCCTAATCAGGTGTTTAAAATCCCAGCTAATAAATATTGGTGTTAACAAAGGGCTCAATATTTCATCATAATGGCTAAGTGATCAGAATTCAAGATCCTATAAACCAGAAGATTTAAGACTTATGACTTGAAAACTGAATATGAGCTATGCATAGTCACAGCAAAATTAAATGTAACCTGAAATCCATAAAATATACCTAGTTGGGCAAAGTTAAACAGTAGTGATGGCCTGACGCCTTTTAATTTCTGAGACATCCTCCCTCAAAGTTCAGCCTACTCTAGCTTTGGTGACATCCAGCTGTCTGTGACTTGAGCGTGGCAGCTGCCCGATGCTATCTGACACACTTATACAAGATTTTTCAGTCAGGTGGAATACACTGAGCACCTATCATAGACAAACGGGGTGTGGACAAGCACAGACACTTTCCTTACGGCACCCACTGTCCCGGGTGAGACAGATGAGTTGTAAAGGTACTGAAAGCTTGCACAGAGCAGCAAACAAAGGCTAAAGAAGTAGAAGGAACAGGAAGTATTTTAGAGGTTCTGCTCTCTGCCTGAAACCCAGGATAATTAGCATGCTTTCACCCAGGAATAGGTCGCTCAAAGTCTAAACAAAGCAATTTGATGCAACAAGTATCTAAGTAATGTCAACTTTGGGACTAGCTCTCTAAGGAAGGTAGAGAGAAGATACCCGTGGTGTGTGACTTCAAAGGCATCACGGCTTGGTGAGGGAGGGGGGACGAGCGCTAGAGTTTTTCTAACGGGGAAGAATGTCAGTAATACTAATAATGGCAAATGCCCTCTTGTGAGTGGTCAGCGTGGTCCTGGCAAAGCCTTCGTCACTCACACACATGCCCTGTCTGTGAGATCAGTGCATTTGTCACTTTATCTTTGCAAAAACAGAGCCTGTGAAAGGCCAACCAATGTGTCCAGCATAATGCTACCTGTAAGACCCAAATCCAGGCCTGTCTTTTCCACAGCTTGAACCCTCAACTGTCCTGAATCCTAGGAAAAGACAGAAAGGAGATTTTCTGGGGGGTTGGAAGCGGGAGACATATTCCTAGATGGGGGTTAGATTGGAGGATGAGTAGTTTATTGGGTCCCGGGAAGCATTAGCAGGGGAGGAGGGGTGTGAAGCAGAGGGACAAGAAGGAATGCAAGGGAGGGTGCACAGTCAGGCAAGCTGCTGAGTGGGGACAGTGGGCAGTGAGTCCCACTGGAGACCTCCGTGTGACTGCAGAGACCACAGCTCAGAGTTATTCCCTCTAAATGTGAGAAAGTGGGGATATTTATAGTCTGACGTTAGTTAAGGCCAACTTCTAAGGGAATTAACTCTCCTAACCTGGCTTGCCTGTGCACTGGCAAGCATGTCGCTCACAGCTGGTAAAAAAGCCACCCATGGGGAGTCTCCAAACTCAATAAATAGCCTCAGACTCAGGTGGATCTCAGAATCTGTGGCCCATGGTCCTTGGAGGGGATGGGGAGATGGCAGTGCAAGTCCCCCAGCCATGCTGGGGACACACAAGCTGTGCTTGAGCTTGGTGGGTCATTCCATTAATGCCTTTTCAGAATTACAAGTCCCAGGGTTCCAAGGAAGTGAGTCTGAGCCTAGTGGAGGGAACATTTTACCCACAAAGGAGCAGGGGCACTTTGCAGACCTTCTCTTGGTGACTAGAACAGTGGATGTCCTAGCAATTTATGATCACCAGACTCTGAGTTTGTTAGTAAGAAGCTTTGGTGTAGAAGGTTTGCCCATGACTCTTTCAAGTCATACCGGATTTCAGGGAAATCAACTGGGATTTGAGTTTCAGCTTTTCCACACTGTAGCTCTGTGATTTTGGAGAGTTGTTTAATTTCCTGAATCTTAGGTTTCTTGTTTATTAAAAGGACTATCAACCAGGCTGGCCCCTCCACGTTCCTGTTGATGGATAAGCCTGCAGCACCCAGCTCACCCAGCACAGATCTAGGGTGATTTTCAGGGAACATGGAGCAAATGACCCATTGTGGGAGCTCTGCCTTAGTCTTGAGTAAAGCTGCTGTCTGGAGGCCACTTACAGTTGGGCTTGGACTCCTGCTACCACCTTTTCCAGGGCTGGAGCCAGGGTGGTGGGTAGGAGCCCAGGCCATGGGGCCAGTACCCTGGATTGAGTCCTGGCTATGACTGTGTCACTCCAGACAAACCACGGACCATTTTAAGCCTCAACTCCCTCACTTGTACAATGGATTAAACCAGATTGCACATGCATAGTGCTTTGCAGTGTTGGTTGCATAGCAAGGACTCAGTGTCAGCCTCCTGCTATTACCCTTTGTCTTGATAGGCATCCCACTCGTTGCAACCAGGAGGGAGTGCTGGGCACTTTGTGAGTTGCTCTGAGTCCTGACGTCATGGAAACAGATGCTCTTTGCCTATCTCTGTCTGTAATTGTCAAGCTTTGTTCCCTTCCACAATTAGACATATTGAGTTCAAATGAATTAGTCTCACACTAATGAATAGATTAATAGCCTCCTTTGCCAGATGCAAGAGTTTCTATCTGCCTCTTGAAATAATTATGACATCTCTGGGAGGGAGGGAAGCTGCAGGGAGCCACATGGAACTAAATAATTCACACCTGATATACCTGAGCCCCACGCTTGGCAGAGAGGTGGGAGCCTGTGGTCATGGCATGGTGGATTGGCTCTAAGGTCACTCAAGGGGACACATGAAGGTGGTACCCATGGTATGGCCCCTAACCAGTTACTCAGGAGAAAATGCAACCCTGACTCTAACATCACAGTGAGGGCTAAAGGAGGTAGAGAAAGGAATGCATGCCTTTCAAACATAGACACTAACTTGCAGTTCACAGGTGTATTCCAGCAAGTATGGGGCAGGCAGAGGATGCCAGACGAGCTCAGGCCCCAAACTGGGAGGCTGGTTGTTACTGGTAAGCAGGTGGACACTGCATATTGGCCTCTTCTTCTGTGCAGGAAGGTCTCTAGAAAGTCAACCATGGTGCCTTGGGTTAAATGTTCCCTGGTTTGGTGTCAGTCTCTAGGCTGAACATGAGCAGGTCCATTTCTCACTCTGGTTGAGGGGCAGACCATATAAGTCAATACTGTATGTGAGAAACCTCACCAAGGCCTGTGTCCTTTATCTCTAATGCATCTCCCAGCTGCCTAATGCTGGGACCAGGCTGTTAGACCCATTAGCCAGCATGGGGTCCTGCTCCCACATGCTGGGGAGCCCCACCCCGTTAGCATTTGATGAGACCTGACACTTTCTCACTTTCCCTGTGGGAGGTGAGCAGCCAACCAAGGAAGTAGAACTTCTTAGGAGAAACATGTTTCCAAAAACTTGAGAAGAGTATCAGAACCTTTTAACAAACCCGGATTTCATATTTGTTCTCTTGTTTTCATAATAGATGTGGCCTACTTTGAAATGAATATTTAAAAAACAAAATCTAGCAGCTCACACAGCAGAAGGCAGTAAGTTTTCTTCCCCTAGAATTAACATTTTAATTTTAGAGGTAGAGTAAAAGAAAAACACTGGGACCAAAGTATACAGCATTTCAAGAGAAACCCCTCATCCCTGGCTTGGCCAATTTGTAGGAACTGGGCTGCCCAGAGGGATTAGAATTCTAAACAAAGCCAACCGCTAGCTTCCAAATTGATTTTCAAACCAAAATTGGAACAGCTCTCCAATGCTCCCAGGATTTGGGGCTATTAATACTGAAGAACAATGGGAAAGAAAAAGTGAGTGTGCAAGAGGTGATTTATGACCAAAAGGAAGTTGCAAGCTCAGAAACTTGCATGTAACCCAATCACAGGCCCGTCTGGAGATGTGCCAGGGAAGAGATGGAGAATGTAAGGGGAGAGGGTTTTGGAGGGATAGGAAAACCAATGAAAGGTAATGTGGGCTTTGGGCCTGCAGTGAGCAGGCGAGGAGCTGACCGTATTGAACTTCTCATAACCACAGCAGGTTTCTGTGCAGCTGTCGTCGGCGCCTAAGACACCCCGCCAACCTTTCTTTTTATTTATTTCTTGCCGTTATTCCATCACTGAGCAGGTTAAATGGCAGGAAGAGAGTCTCCCACCAGAGTGGGAGACTGTAGCCACTGTAGCTCAAACCTGTGGTCTCTTCCCAGGTGTCAAATTCTAAGGTGTCGGGGTCGCAGCTCCAGCTGCTAATCGGGGAGACCAGCCGTGTCCAAGTTGGAGCAGAGGAACGCAGGAAAGTGAGGCTGGGCGGTCAGATCCTGGCCAGGTGTTCCAGGAATGGACACCTGACCTTACCCTTTTTAAAAATTGTTTTTGCAAAAGTTATTTATAATTATTCATAGATTTATTGGGATAGAATTGATTTGCAGGAGGTCACACGCATTTAGAACATATAATCTGATGAGTTTTGAAACCTGTATTTGCCAGTGAAAGCACTTACAATCAAGACAATGAATATGCACATCACCCCCAAAAGTTTCCTAGGCCCTTGTAAATCCATTCCTCCCTCCTTCCCTACCTGCTGGCAAACAATGGTCTGGTTTCTGTCACTATAGATTTATTTGCATTTTCTATAATTTTTAATAAATAAGATTATTCAGTATCTATCTTTCTGGCTCTGTTGTGGCCTGGAGACTCTACTGGTATGGCTTCTTTCGGCATAACTATCTTGACATTCATTCATCTGGTTGCATATACCAATAGTTATTCCTTTTAGAGTAGTATCCCTTTGTATCAATATACCACAGTGTGTTTATTCATTTACCTGTTGATGGGTATTTAGGTCATTTCCAAATGAGGGCTATTTGGAAAAAAGATAAAACTACAATGAACATTTGTACATAAATCTGTATAGAAATGAATTCTTTTTTTTGTTTTTTTGATGAATTATTGTCTTATAGGTATTTTTTGTCTTCTAGATCTTTCTCTGGCTTTCTAAGAAACTGCCAACTTGTTGTATGCATGACTGTACTGTATGGTATGATGTGCATGGGAGTTCTAGTTGCTCCACATACCTATCAACATTTGATATGGATACTTTAACTTTAGCCATTCCAGCAGAAGTACAGTGAGAGCTCAGTGTGATTTTAATTGGTATTTCTCTATTAACTAATATCTAACAACTAATGCCCAATAGCTGAATATCTTGTTATATGCTTAATATTTGTATGTCTTCTTTGTGAATCTTCTTAAATCTCTTCTCATTTTTAAAGCTGGATCATTTGTCTTATTACTGAGTTATAAAAGTTTTAAAATATATTCTATACATAAATCTTTTGTCATATGTTTTATAATTTTTTTGAGTTTGTAACTTGCCTTTTTTATTTCCATAAGAATGTCCATATTTAGTAAGCACATATTTTAAATTTTGATAGAGTCCAATATATTGGTTTTTAAAAACTAGCTTATAGTGTTTATATCATATTTTAGAATTATTCTCCAGTCCAGAGACATTTAGATTTTTTCTGAGGTTTTCTCCTATGAGTTTCATAGTTTTACCTTTACCTTTGGGCCTATATGGTATTTCAAGCTAAACTGTTTATATTGTAAAAGGTAAGGACAAAGGCTTGTGGTTTTTTTGTTGTTTTTTTACAGATGGCTGATTATTGTTAGACAGTTTGTGACAAAGTTATCTTTTCTTTGTTAAATTGCTTTGGTATTTTGATCAAAAAATCTGCTGACCACATATGCAGAGGTCTGTATTTAATTGCAAATGACAGTCTTATTTACTATATCTTTATAATACTCATTCCAACATTGTTTTTTCAAAACTGTTTTGTCTAGTATAGGTCTTTTGTATGTCCACACATATTTGACTTGCCAATTTCTACCTAGAAAATTCTGTTAACATTTGGACTGGGATTAAAATTAATTTATAGACAAAATTTGGTTAATTTTAGTTCACTGTTTTCAAGCTTTTTTCTTGCCCACTTCCTCTCTCCTTTCCATTTGTAACTACAATTATGGAAGAACTAGGCCACTTGAAGTTGTCTCACAGCTTCTGATTCCTTTACTTTTTTCTCAGTCTTTCTCTGTCTATATCGGTTTTAGTAGTTCCTATTGCTGTGTCTTAAAGTTTGCTAAACTTTTCTGCAGTGTCTAATTCTCTGTTAACTTTAACACATGTATTTCATTTCAGATTTTGCATTTTTAAATCTAGAAGTTCATTCAGGGTCCTTTTTGTATCTTACATGTATATTTCCTTAATATCTTATTCTTCCCCCACCTTCTGGGGTGCAGAGAATATAGTTATAACAAGCCTTTAAATGTCCTTGTGTCCTAATTCTGTCACCTATATTGTTTCTGGGTCTGTTTTCTTTTGTTTGATTTTTCTTCCCATAATGTGTATAATACTCTGGCGTATTTGCAGACCTGCTAATTTTGTTTGTATTGGATGCCAACCATTGAGAAGTTTACCTTATATGCAGGAGACTTTTGTATTTCTTTAAATATTCTTGAAGTTTGTTCTAGGATCCATTTAAGTTACTTGGAAATAGTTTGTTCTTTCTGTGACTTCCTTTTAGGTTTTGTTAATTGGGACCAGAGCGGCTTATCTAGGGCTATTTTCCCCGCTGTAGAAGCAATGCCCTCTGAATATGCTCCCTGATGCCTTATGTATAAACAGGTTTTCCACTCTGGCTAGAAAGAACATGAACTAGCCTTGGATCTATGGGACCACTGATGATGGCTTCTTTCTAGTGGATTCTTCCTGGCCTCGGAGAGTGTGATCTATAGCATGTGATGACATGCTATAGATCAGACTTGAGATTCTACAGGTCTCTGGGGCTCTCTGTGTAACTTGGTCCTTTTCCTGCAGCTTTCTGCTCTTTGGTTTTCTGCCTGGTAAACTCCAGGTTCCTTGACCTGCCCACATTTTTTTTTTTTTTTTTTTGAGACAGAGTCTTGCTATGTAGTTGGCCTTGAACCCAGGCTGGCCTTGAAGTCTTGGTGATCCTCCTGCCTCAGCCTTCTGACTGCTGGGATTATAGGCATGCCCCACCATGCCAGCCAGCCCATATTTTTAACCTAAGGAAACTGCTTGGGTCTGTTTGGACTCTCCCCTTCTTTCTCTGTTTTGATTCTTTCTGTTGTGGCCTGGAAACGACTGGCAATGACCTAAGGTACCAAGTATGGCTCATTCGTGAGTTTCCTTTCTCTTACAGATCATTGTCCTGTGCTGCCTATAGTTCAATGTTGGAATTCTTTCATATACTTTATCTGTTCTTCGTTGTTTCTCAGAGTAAGTCTGGTTTCTGTTACTCCACCATCCCTAGTCTCACTCATGGTCAAAGGTAATTTCTTGGTACTTCCAATCTGGCCAGGGATGAGGCAAGGTAGGTATGAGTGTGTTTGAGTGTTTCTGTATGTATATACATGCATGATAAATATATATGTGTGTATACCTACACATGAGCGTATGCAGATTCCTTCTCTTGGAGAATATGAAGAGCCTCCTTTTATCTGTATAGTGCTTTAGCTATGTGCAGGGGATTCTTGCAAGGGTGTTTTCCAATCACAATCCTTTGAGGGAAAAGGAAAAGAAAAGTGCTGGGAAGAGCTTCCATCTGTCAGTTCTGGAGAGACAAACAATGAATCCAGTTGAAAACAAATCCAGGTCCCCCAAATGGGCAGGTGAGTGTTGCTTTCTAAAGAGGAATAGCAGGCAGTAATCCAACTGGGGAGGTGGTGTCCAAATAATACCTTACACTGCCACAGTCAGTACTTTACACATTTACATTAAAATGTAATTTTATCTTGATCTCACTGGGAGCTACCACACATCTGTTTTGTTAGTGTGGTTTTTCTGGTCATCATTTAACAACTGACTTCTGAGAGATCATTTTGTGATTGAGGGAAAGAAGGCAGAAGGGATTCTGGTCACTGGATGGCTGTGGCTGTTTCTAAGAGCTGAAGTCCCACTGGGGAAGTCCCTGCAGGGCGGATCAGGTCAACTCTGCACTGCTACATGGCTTGCGCTTGTGGCATCAATCTCAGGCTGCCCCAGGCCTGGTCACGCCTCCAGATTATGCCTAGCAGAATGAAAATGGAGACAGTATCAGGTGCTTAATCAGTACCAGCCAGGGACTGGGGTGGGAAGAGGACAGGACACAGAAAGGTCTGGGAACGAGCGGAGATCTAGTAAAAAGAGAAGCGCGAAGCCCCATAAAGGCATTTTATGGTGTGGCCTGGACCAGAATTGTTGGCATCGCGTGGTTATTGGCCCCCAGGACCTGCAGGAGCTGGGAGGTGCCTCCGCTCCCACCCTAGGCTCCTCCCAACTGGCATTCTTGCTGACTGAGCAGTTCTTGAGAAATTCTCCTCGTGGATTGTTTCAGTTCTATGTTCAAAACTGAGGTGAGGAGGAATTTCCAAAAGCAAGGGCTTGGCAGATCACAGAGGCAGCAGTTCTGATTTGGAGGGAGCATCAGAAAGAGTGCCCCCACCCGAGTATGTGTTGAAGAGCTCGGGGGTCAGCAGCACCATGTCAGAGTGAGGCCTGGGTTCCGCCTTCTTCACAGAAATGGACCCAGTGGGTACATCAGCCCCGCCATCATCAGATTGCTCAGGGCCAGAGGACAAATGCTACCTTGTATTTTCTGGTCTTTTGTGATGGAAATGTGGTTTCTCATGAAAGGTTTTCACTGAGGTTCCTCCGAGATGCCTGGACTTTGGTAACAGCATCGTGGGCCATCTCAGGCAGGGAAGGCTGGCAGGAATATTCCTTTTCACAAGCCGTCTTGGATCCAGAATGTCCCTGTAGATTAGGAAGTGGATGAGAATTAACATTCTCTCTGCTTTGTCAGCAGCCAGGTGGTGACCGTGAACTCTAGTTTCAGTGCTGTGACCTTGGACGTCAGCCTGGCAGACACACATGCTGAGTGCTGGTGATGTCTAATGGCTGTGAAGAGACTGGATAGGTTGTCTTCAACACCTCCCCTTCGCTTTTTACAGGAATTGCTACTTTATTATTTTACATAGGCACTAGATGGTCATGATACCAATTTCAAAAACACAAAAAGGTAAAATTATGAAGTCTTCCTTCTTTTTCTTGACCCTCAACTACCCAGTTCTCTTTCCCAACAGTTTATCAATATTCTAAATGTTTGCATGTCTTTTTAGTGGTATTTTCTGCATAGCTGACAAATATGTAAATGTGTAATCCTTTTATTACTGCTAATGCCTTCTCCACTCTTTCCTCCGCAAATGAGGATAGCAGGAGGTTCTAGGGACACTGACTCCAAGATAGAGATTTGCAGGGCTTGACTTTTGCTGGAGAGAGCCCTTAAGAACTTGAGATCAATATCTGTAAGAGAGAGACGAAAGCAGGACTGAGCAGATGAAGGAATTAAACTTTACTGTGAACTCAGCAGAGGCTTCAGTTAGCCCTGCATTGCAATCTGGAGCTGGCATGGCCCTGCAGAGTTGTCCCACTTTGAGCTGAGGTGAGCAGGCCTTTGATAAGACATTAGGTACAGGTAATTTTTTGAGTTTGCTCTCTTCAGCCATGGGCAACTCCTAGACAGGAACTCAACCACCAGTCACCAACTGGGATATCTGGTAGACCAAGTACAGCATCCACTCCAGCAGTGTATGAAGCACATAATTCTATACATAACTTTTTTTCACTTTATAGTACATCTTGAAGATTGTTTGGCATCAGTGTATAAGTTTTCTTGTTTCAGTTTAATGACTAGAGTATTCTATTATGTGAGTATAGCATAATTTACAAATTTCTCATTGATGGACAATTAGTTCATTATCAGCTTGTACAATTACACCCAATTCTGCCATATAAATTGTCTCTACATATGTACAAGTAGTTAAGTATTAAAGAATATGTGAACTCTTAATTCTGAGAAGTATCATCCAATGCTATTCACTGTGGCTATGGTAGTTCACATTCCTGCCAGCAGTGTATGATCTTGCCTATCCCCTTAATTCTTATCAGTCTTGCATTATCAAACTTTTTTATTTTTCCCAGTTGGCAAAGTTCAAATTAAAACTTGTAGTAGTTTCAGTTTACATTTCTTTTTCATGAGTAAGATTACATATCTTTTTGTCATGTTTAAAGCAGTTTGAATCCCCTTTTCCACAAACTTTTATTACAGCCCTTGTCCAATTTTCTTTAGTTTTTGGCCATTCTCTTATTAACTTGTAGAAACTCTTTATATTATGAAAATGAGATTTTTGTAATGTGGACAAATTCAGTCTTTAGTCAACTTACACAAGAAGAATAGACTGTCTCTTATCGAAGGACCTTTTCAAGAGTAGATTCTGTGGCATTTCTGGTTCTTACCCATGACCTGTGTCTTCCATAAACCTTGGACTCTACATGCTGGGGTTGAAGCCAGTGTGAGCCATTCTTCCTCCAGCGGTGTGTGCTCTACTTACGTGACTCAGAAAGTCCTGCAGCCTCCTGTATTGGTTTACAGTAACCAAGGCTTCTCTGTGGGCTCCTGGGTCCTGCCCTCTTCAGTGGGGTTGGTGCTCTAGGCACATTTGTCCTGCCAGCTGAATGGGTTCTAGAATGCCCCAGGGATAGCAAACTCCACAGATGTTCAGATAGAACTTGCATATAATTTATGTACATCTTTCCATATAAATTCAGTCATCTCTAGATGGTATATAATCCATAATACAATGCAAATGCTCTGCAAAATGTTATACAGTTTAGTGAAAAACGACAAGAAAAAAGTCCATTTATGTTCAGTACAGGTGGAATTTTTAGAAATATTTTCAATCTATGGCTAGGTGAATTTGTAGATGAGGAGCCCTCAGATATGGAAGCTGACTGTACCATGGTTCTGGAGTTCTCATCTTTCTGTCTCTCAGGGTGAGTGCTCCCTAGACTGTAACACATTGTGTGATTTGGTCCATAGGAGGGCAGAGTAAGCTGAGCTTAGATGGAGTTTCTCATGGAATCCCCTTTATTATCACCGAGGAGTTTGAAAATACTTGGGTTCAAATGTTCCCATCGTCACCTCACAACTGTGTCATCTTGGATGTACCAATCAACTTCTCAGTCTTCTGTCCCAGCTACTTGGTATGGCTTGTGTAGCCCCTGTACAAGCTGGTGCCTCTGTGTCCCTTGGCTACCTGGTCCCTACCTTGCTGCCAACACTCTAGCTACACTGAACCTCTTTCAGTCTCTTGGATACCCCTGCTTGGACAATGCCCGTCATCTTATAAGTTGTGGTGTCTTCCCTGCTCCCTCTAAGCCTCTGTCGCCCTTTGTGTTCCAGCCTGCACACCGCAGTACTGTGCTTCTCTTGTTTTTTACCGCCATCGGCCTTCACCCAAGATGGGCCCTCTGTCCTGGGCTCAGCCCTATAAGTCACAAGTGTCTGGCAGGCATTCAGTAAAGATTTCCTGGAGGATAGATTGATGATTGGCTAGAGAGTGGGTGGGAGAATGGGTGAGTAGAGAACAGGAAGGAAGGAAAGAGGAAGGACGAAGGAAGGACAGATATGTGGATGGATAGATGGGGTGCATAGTACATCATCTAACTCTGGGCATGGCCTCACACACTTCCGAAGGCACTGACTTGCTATTTTCATACAAACAGATGGTTTTTCCATCGATCAGTGTCAGCCTGACATGCACAACCCGTTCTCAGCAGAAGCCAGTCCATGCTACTTGTTTTCAAATCCTCCAAGAAACCATTAGCCTGGCGTGCCAGACTCTCCATCCTGACAGCCAGTGAAGCTGTGCACTGTTTTAAGCCTCAGTGTCCTCACTGCTCCATACAGAACCCTCTGGAAATCAGGGAGAATGACTGACATTAAAGAGACTTGTTTATTCTTTTTGACCTACAGATCAAATGAGAAGGTGAGAACATTAACATCTATCTATATGCTTAGAAAATCATTAGCTATGTTTTTCTGTTAAAAGCCAGTAATAATACTGTACTGCAAAAAAATATTAACCCTCAAAGGTTTTACAGTGACACTTAGAATTGCAGTATCTGCTCACCAGATTCTCCATTAACTCTCAAATAAGAAACATGGTGCTCCAGAGATTTCTGTTAACTGAGGTTTGGTGTTCAAATATTCATTTTACTCTTCTAACACTTTTGGTGGCTTGGAATATTTTGAAAATTTTTTCATAATTTCCACATCAACACAGGTCAAGTCTTTAGAAATACTGTTCTTTTTCTTTGGGTTTTTACAGTTCAGGCTGGCCATGAACTCACTATGTAGCCCAGGCTGGCCTTGAACTTGCAGCAATCCTCCTGCTTCAGCCTTCCCAGTGCTGAGTTAATAGATGTGTGCCACCATACTTGGCTTAACAATAATTTTTAATTGGCACATAATATTTGCAGATACTTATAGGATCCAGGGTGACATCTCTATATATGTACAATGATCAGAATAGGGTGCTTGGCATATCTGAGCCCTCAAATATTTACCATTTTTTTGTGTTGATACTATTCAAACTCCTTTCTACTAGCTATTTTGAAATATAAATTTAATTCTTATCTATCATAGCTATCCTGCTGTGCTGTAGACCATGACAAGTTAGTCCTTCCACCCCACTGGATCCCTAACCATCTTCTCCCTACCTGTAACCCCCATCGTCTTCCCAAACTCTGCTAACCATTATTTTATTCTACTTCTATTGAGACTGGTTTTTTTTTTTTTTTTTTAGTTTCCACATATAAGTGAAAACAAGGAGTGTTTATCTTTCTGTGCCCAATGTCTTCCAATTCCACCTAAGCTCCTGCGAATGATAAGATCTCATTCTTTCGTCAAGGCAGAATCTTATTCCATTGCTTATCTGCACCACGTTCTCTTCATGTGTCCATCAGTCAGGGCACACCTAGGGTATTGCCATGTCCTGGCTTCTGTGACTAGTGCTGCGATAAACATGTGAGGGCAGACGGGTGTGTCATTGACATACTGGTTTCATTTCCTTTGGATAGATACTCAGTAGTAAGATTCCTGGGTCATACAGTAGTTCTATTTCTAGGGTCTTTTTTTTTTTTTTGAGAAACTTCCACATTGTTCTCCATAATGACTGTACCAATTTACATCCCACCAATAGTGTAAAAGAGGGTTCCTTGTCTTCTGCATGCTCTTATTCTTTCATGTTACTGTTCTTATAAAGTTATATCCACTTCCCTGCTTGGTAAACAGCCCCATAGCCACAAGTCACATTTCCACGTAGACTCAGGGTACTCATTCTAGAGACATTCTCGAGGACTCATATCCTGCCACATTCTCAAGATGCTTGCAGCACCCGGTGCTAGTTGGCCCTGCGGGAATGACCTCTGCTTCACTTTTTCTGATTCTCCTCCTCTCCCCTTTTCTTGCATGGCCCTTCTTGTGTGTTTACCTCTGTCCTGGATATAGCTTACTGTTTATGCACTTTCCAGTCACCACTTCCCCAAGGCCTTAGTCCTCAATTTTTTTATTATGCTAAAATACGTATGAAATCTTACCATATTAACCAAATCTTACCATATTAACCATTTTAAATAGATGCTTTAGTGGTATTAAATATACTTACAATATTGTGCAGCCGTCATCATGGTCTCTACCATCCATCTCCATTACTCTTTTCAACTTGTAAAACTGGAACTCTATCCCTGCTAAACATTAGCTCCTCATTCCTGTCCCCCCAACCTCTGGAAATCTCCATTTTACTTTAAATACTTTGTGAAGTAGACTCATGCAATACTTTCCTCCTGGTGACTGACTTCTTTCACTTAGCATAATATCCCCAAGGCTTCATGTGGTACCAAGTACCAGAATTTCCTTCCTTTTGGACAGAATATTCCATTATATGCAGGACCACACTTTGCTTACCCTTTGATCTGTGAATGGCACTTGTGCTGTTTCCCAGTTTCTCTGAAGCTACTCTGCAGCATCTGTGCCATAGACGAAAGGCTGATCTTACCGGATGTCTGGTCTCTGGATAAGCCAGCCATTCTTGTAGGAAAGGAAGACTTAGACCTATGTGTATCCTGGGGGCCACACGAATGTGTGGGAAGGGAACCGTGTGGCACAGTTTAAGCACGCAGACACAATGGAGAAGAATTGCCCAAGCATTGGTGCCTGGAGGGAACAAGACGGTTGTTATCCAGGGACTACTAATTCCAATGTTCATGTTTGTTGAGAACATGTACAAACAAGGGCAAAAGTGCCAACAGTCAGTGTGAAAGACCAACACTTATCGAACAGGACAGACGTCAGTGGAAAGGCGGCCTCTGCCTGTTAGCTGGGCCTGAGTCCTTGGGGAAGCAATCTCGGGTGTTGCTGGCACAGTCAGGTTAGCAGTACATAGGTTCTTTCTCCATCAGCCACCACTCTAGCCTGGCTGAGCTCTCACAGGGGCCAGTGTCAAGGAGGACAGTAGCTTTTCTCTAACCACCATGCTTTGCTCCTTCTGATCACTGGTCTGCATGAAGTCAGTGGGATAAGGCAAACACTCTGCCACTACTTAAGCAACAATTTCTTTCAGCAGCAATAAACTATGTGCCTCAGAGCCTCTTGGATTTTCTATCAGTTAGGTCTGTCTCAAGGCAGGATGTCCAATCTTATTAGAAAATCTACAGGCACCCTCTTAACTGTAATCCTGACCTGGGGCAGCTATTGTAACTTCCCATACAGTAGATCATTCCCTTGCTGCTTAGGGTTGTGGAGGGAAATCAGATAACTGGTCAGCTGAGGTTGGTGCTGAGTAGTACCAGCCCTTGGTGACAGCATACAAACATTATTGAACAAGTATCTAAACTAAAAGAAAGGACCTGAGCCACGTGTGCAAACTGAAACTTTATATCAGTGTACCATGGTGATAGACTAAACTTCTATTCTGTGCACTAGCACAGCTGTATCTACACTGATTGAAAATACAGATTTTATTTAGAAACCTGTAAGTCCTAAATTGGAACCACACGGACTCCTTTTTCTTGATAAGACAACAAAGGAAAGATGTGCTCACAGGTGCCTGCTGTCTGTAGTGCTGAATTTTGCAAGGTATTTCCCCAGTATAGTTACAAATGCAGCCCAGCTATGCCATTAAAGGACGTGATTTTATCATTTTCCAATTTACTCAAATTGGGGAGGGTAAATCCAGTCTCATTCTATTCTGGGTTCTCTTAAGCAACAATGTTTTAAGGCCCAGCTGCTGACTTTGTGTCTGCCTGGGGACTTGGGGCTGAGGGTGGTGGGGAGAGGAGCTGGGAGGGAACAGCACTTTCTGAACCAGTCAGACATGTGCATTCCAACCACGCGGATGGAGGGTTTCTCAGGATGCAGGACTTTCAGGGCTAAAACCAAGAATGTATCCCCAAACCAGAATGAGCTGGCCACACTAAAAGTTACTTGACATCTTTATTTCTTAGTTTCCTTATCTGCAAATAGAGATGATGAACTGCCTAAGTCAGTGTAAGAGAGAATTGTATGTGGTAAGTCAGAGAAAGCATGTGACACATGGGAGCATCCATGCAAGGAAGCTGAAGATAGCGTGGGTGGACAAAAATCACATGGGCTGTGGAACACTCAGTAGGGGACAAAGCCAGTGTGAGCCAAAGGAATCAGGAACAGTTTCATGAAGGTAAATGTGCTGCAAGAGGCCTGAAGAACCAAAAAGACCTGGTCTGAGATCGTAGGAGACTGTCTTAGAATAAAACATGAGTGAACCTACAAATAATTTCTTCCCTACTTCAACTCGCTTTGGTTTTAGCTACTGCTCTGCTGTGATTTTCAATCCTCTTTGGCCCTCACCTCCAATCTGCCCCCTTTTCCCCTTGGGATTCACTTGTACTGTGCCACAGTCAGCCCTCCCTCGCCAAAACACCTGCTCATTAACTGGCCATCCGCCTCTCCCCATGAGAGGTGTCTGGTGAGCCAGGATTAGGGAAGCTTAAGCTCAGAGAGGTTAAGTGACTTGCCAAGAATCACCCAGCAGATCAATTTTGAATCCAGAAACAGGAACCAGATGTCTGCACCTTGCTCTGTGCTTGCTTTGGAAGGTGGACTGTGAGGCCCTCAGCCCCAATAGAAAGGCTGAGTTCCTCTGGGAGGGACCAAGAATTTCAAGCCATCCGTAATTCATGCTCAGGAGCTCCCCTGGCGTATGTCTTAGGGGAAGGCATTTTTATAAAAGCTCAGCTCTGAGGATTCCCCCCTTGAGTTGCAAGTTTTATATATGACACGAATTTCTATCATGTAGGAAAAAGATGCCACAATGAACAAAATGAATGAATGAAGGCTTTGGCACAAGCTGTATCAAGTTCAAGTAATGAGCTTTCCATTTCCAGTCGTACACTCAGTGCTTCTCAGTTCAGCCAAAATTGGCAAGAGTTGAACTGGTTATTAAAACAAAACCTGGAAAAGGCAATTAAGCACTCTTAGGGTTAAAAGGTTGAATCCAGTGGAAACATGACTCGTAAATTTTGCTCACAGATATCCCTGTTATACAGAGGCTCTGGCTCTCAGAGATGTGTATAAAGGGGAAGGCTCCTCATGTGGGTCTGGGTGATAAAAGGCCTGCAGAGTGCCTGCTGGCTTGCCTGGGAGCCTTTCATGGAGCCCCATCCTGTGGTTTGAGCTGCTGCACAGGACAGGGGCAGTGGGAACTGTCAAGGTGTCCTGGTAGGTCAGTGTTGCTCCTGTTGATTGCCAGGAGTTGTGAGGCACTGCTTGGGCATCCGTGTGTGCCCCTTTTCAGGCACTCAGAGACAGGCTAAGAAACCATTACATTTGTTCCCAGGGATGCAGGGCTTTTTGCTGCTAAAACTGGAAAAGTTCTAGGTGAACCAGGACAACTTGGTCACTCTATAAATGACCCTGATCTTTTAGCGAGAGATCTTACTTACTTCCTACTTGGAATTTCATAAAATGCATATAAAACCAAAGGTGTTGGATTTAGACTTCGTGCATTTAGCTCCACAGCTGTAAAAATGAGAGTCTCTGTATTCCTACCACCTGCAGTTGTGTGAGGATTAATGAGATCGAGCTGGCAAGTGCTGAGCCCAGGTCAAGAACACAGGCAGGGTTGCTGACCCATTGCGGAGCCAGTTTACTCTTTGTCCCCTTGCCCAGAGTGGTTGGCTGAGGAGCTTTTCTTTCCCAGAAGGGTTCAGAGACATGCAGGGTTCTCCCAAAGGCCTACTCAAATTATGCTATTCAAACTAATGCTTTGGAGGTGAGGCAGACAGTAGCTATGGTAGTTCATTTGGCAGTGGGCCCCATGTCAGAGCGCCCTGCAAACAAGGTGGGTGCTTCACAGTGTCAGACATCCTGCCAAACAAGGGCGTTATCGGTTTTCTGATTAGTTTTTGATAGTGTTGTGGTTTGTGTCTGCATGTCTCCCCAAATCCTCAAGCAGTCATGTGGGGGGGGGCTTCTAGAGTTTATGATTGATTTATGGTCAAATGTTGGAATGAAGGATGTGAATGCTACTCCTGCCCTGGGGCGGGCAGTTTGCATACAGTGTAAGGGAGGGAAAGAGGCTGCTTGTGGCCACTCTTCCCTTTAGCTCTGGTTGCTTTTGCTGTCTTCCACCACCATGACCAGTTGCCCTCTGCCATGTGCCATCCTGCCTTGGAGCCAGCTGAGTATGGACTAAAACCTCCCCAGACTGTGAGCTAAATAAACCTTTCCTTCCTTAATTCTGGGTATCAGGTATTTTGTCTCAGCAATGAGGGAACAGTAACCAAGACAGATAGTCTGCATCATGCAAGTGGAAAAACAGGTCATTCAGATGGGTTATTGATTTCTTAGGGATGTCTTTTTAGTGTTTAGGGATTCTCTCCCAATTTGTCCTTCCAGGGGGTACTTGCTATTAGCAAGTGCCACTGTCAGAGGAGAGGCTACTGGGAAGAGAGAGCGCCTCCAGAGAGCTTGGAGGAGCCATTATCGCTCTGCACGTTTGAGCCTCTTTGGAAAAAGTTACATAGCTGAGTATCTCACTTCGACTTTACATGCAACGCAGTCATCCATGGAGAGGCTGTCTTTGCTGATAATATAGCAATTAAAGTGGAATGTGGCTGCTAATTAAACCTGCCACTCAACTAAGGGCTATACGTTTGTTTCCAAATGGAGCTGGATCCGTTGCTGCCTGTCTTTGACTGAAACTGAAGACTGAAGATTGGATTATAATGTAAGATCCAAAGAGTATCATTTCCTTAAGTGTTTTTAAATCAGCTGTTTTTGAAAAATAGATCTTAATACAGGTACCAGTTAAGATCACATTAAAAGCTTGAGCCAAACTGTGTTGAATTTCAAAAATGTTTACATTTGGGATGTGTTTTCACTGGTTTTTTCAGTCAACCAACTTTTTACTTGTTTGATTTATGGGAAGGATTTGAATAATTTGAAGTGCTGATAGTTTTTCTTATTTTTAAACTTTCTCAAACTATATATTTCATTGAAATTTTTACCAGTTAGCTTGATATATTTCCAAGGATGCAAAGACTGCATCATTGACTGTTCAGGGTACCTACCCAAGAGGATTCTAGATTTGAAACCCACTTTAGTCACTATAAACTAGGGAATTTTGCATCAAATAAAGGAAACCAGGAGATCAAAGGTCTTCTCCTGTGCTCAGGGCAGACATTACTAATCTATCACTCTTTCCTCTTGAGCCGAGGCATGACCTGGGGCCTTGTTAACACCATTCCCAAAGAAGCCACTGTGAACTGAATGGAATTGAGACCAAAATACTGTACAGCATAGCTACCATCCTGTCTGCATAGCAGGCTGAGCACCTGCTGCTGGAAAGAAATCTAAGAGAGAGAAAAAGACCAGTTGTCTGGGGGCAACTCTGTCCACAATGAGAGTGGGACCTGTAGTGTCCCTCTCTTCTCACAGCAGGTGGAGGGTGTGTAGGAAGACAGGCCTCTGAAGATTCCCAGAGAAGCAGTAACCCTTGCACCCTTTGTCCTGTGGATTTCCAGGGCTGCTGGGATGGGGCATTCCAAAGAAAGCACATTTCCTCGCTAAATGGTTGAGGAGACACACTTCAAAGGCCGACGGGTGTGGCTGGTGAGCTCTGGGCTGCAAACTCACCTTTCTGGCCCTACCGGGGGTGGCTGTTCCCAGACAGAGCGTCTCACAGGAAGCTGGACAGCCACAACAGTGAGCACAGATGATGGCGGGGACCGCACAGATCCAGGAGGAGACTTTAAAGACGACTCTTGGCTCCTGGATGAAACACAGCGGGTCTCCTGGGCGGCCTGGTGTGCCGCATTAGGGCTTTTTATTGAACCACTGAGTACACAGATGTGTCCCTCCCACACAGGCTTCCAGAGGCCCCGTCTCAGTACAGGCTCCACTGGCGAGAGCTACTGACGCTGAATTGTTTGAACAGACTTCACCTTGAGGTGTGCAGAGGTACAACCTGCTCCTGTGCTCAGCAGATACTACTTAGGTGCTTAGGGGTAGAAAACGGCTCCAGGAAATGGATTCAAGAAGTAACGACACTAAAATAAGACCTTTAGGGGCTCCCATTGCCCTGCCTGGACTTGTGCACCTTGGAAATTTGTTATCTATCTGGCAGCCAGGCAATTATTTTAGAACTAAATTCTTCGTCGGCTTCCTAAGCCCCTTGGTGTAGAACCCCAGCTTTTCACTGAGGCTGTGCACGAAGCTCCGCGTGAGCTGGCTGCTCCCCACTCCTTGAAGCTTTGCAGCTCTACAGCCAGCCTTGTCCTGCGCCACGGAAGCCCTGAGCTTGCTCGCGCCTCGGGTGGTCACCCCAAGGGTCCCCCTGCCTGGACAGCGCTCCTCTAGATTCTTGTGGACTTCTTGTACTTGGTGGATCGACCCAAAGGTCCCTCCACAGAGGCCTCCCCTGCTTACTGCGCCCCCTGCAGGTGGTAACCTTTCCTCCGCACGGTCACTTTCTGCCACATCACCCTGCTCTGTCCTCCTCACAGCTGTCTGAAACTGCTGCATCAGTTACTCTTTCCGTTGTCATTTGTTATTCTCCCTCCGCACGAATGTAAAAAATCTATGAGTGAGACCCGGCCCCCAGCACAGGGTATGTTCTCCGTAAGCGTTTGACAACGAAAGGACTTTGCGATGTCTAGCTGGAACCAAAGCATCATTTTCTTTCCCTGTGCTTTCCTGGAGGGCTTTGAGGGAGAGAGAGCTGTAATGCGTGCAGCCCTGCCCCTCCCGTGGCCAGCGTGCCCGTGATGCACGCACAGGGCTGGCCTGCCCTTCTCCCTTCAGTCTCTGCTTGACACAGAACGAGCTGGCTTCTCCCCCCAGGGGCCTCTCCGGCCGGCCCCCCACCTCGGGCAGCTGTGCTGGCATCTCTCTCCCACCGCCTGTGCTGGAGGCGGCTGTGTTTCCTCTTGGACCCCAGCCGGAGGACAGCGGCTCCTGGGAGTCTCTCCTCTGATGTTGGCCACATGCTTTTGCTGCTGCGCTAAACTTCTCCCCAGGACGCCGGCTCTTGGGTTAGAAGTAAACAAATTCCCCTCAGCTCTGAGAGGGAGAGAGGTCAGTCCTCAGTCACTCAGCAAAAGGAAAAAATGCAAAATCTCACTAAGAACAGGATCCTTGCCCCTTCACGGTTGAGACCCTTCTTCTTAACCCAAGACAACACAGGTCTGCAATCTCTTACCTTTGCCAGGACACCAAGCAAACACAGGGAAGTGATTTGCAGGCAGAAGCCCCAGGGCTTGCTACAAGGTGACCATGCTGAGCCTCAGTTTCATCATTCACAAGTGGGTACAGCAGTAATATTGAAGTCCAAGGGAGTGCAAAATGCCACGCAAACACAGAAAGTTCCTGGCATGTGCTCCATGAAGAGGCATCTGGGAATGCCATGAGGGTTAAGGAAGTGGCCAGTCTGAGTTGGCTCACAGGGGATGGGGCAAATTGGCAAGAGGCAAAAACCCTCCCCTCTGCTCTCAGCTGAGCGCGAGATTTGGACATGAGTCCTCCTGGCAATATTTTGGTGCCAAACTGGATGCAGCACTGTCAGAAAGTATGGGAGAGATCTGAGTTCCAGTAGTCTTGGATTCTATATGCGAAAGACTAGGCCAGACATACATAAGTATGAAGGGGGAGAGAGAGAGAGAGAGAGAGAGAGAGAGAGAGAGAGAGAGAGAGAGATGCCTGGCAGTGAATTCCAGAAAGACAGAGATGCTCAGTGTAGGCTAAGTGGATAAACGGATGATCAGAACTAGAACCGTAGTCTGTACACCCCTGTCTTGTCTCCGCTGGGTCCCTCCACCCACACGCCTGTTCAAATCTATGCCATAGAACTAAGGCAGGCCTCGGATTGTTACTGGATGCAAATTTTCCTCTCCCTGGAGGAGACTCACAGGAAGTGTCTACTGCATTGTCCTGGTAAATACTGGGGCTCTGTCCCTTCATTCCCTGTGCGCCTATAAGAGCATCTTATGTGCTTGGGGCTAGCCTGTGCCTCCATCCAGGAGGCAGCTCCAGGAAACACTCCACCTTCCGCCACCTCACGTCCAGAGCAGCCACAGGGAAGCTGGGTGTGAACTGCACAGCATGAGGTGAGGCTGGAATTGGGGCAGCACAAGGGCATAAGGCCCTGGACCGTTGGCATCTTGTTTCCCAGTGTTTACCGCAAGGAAGAAGGAAAGATAACAGAGGACAATTGGAAGCCCTCTTTTAAAAACTGTTTTTTTGAAAGGAGAAACAGAATGCCTAAGCATATAAGAAGCTCTATTTAAATTTCTTGTCTGTAGCATATACTCTAACCTATAATTATGACTTTGAAAAAAAAAGGATAATTATGAAGATTTCTGGGCCCATTAAAGACACACAATTCACATCCAAAATGATTTGAGTTAGAAATGACGCTGAAATGAATCTCTTTTAAAAGACTCAGGGGAAAAAAACTTTGCTTTTTAAAAACTCTTAAGTTGTGGATGAGCCCAGAGTGTCACAGGTCACCTCAGGTAATGAATGCTTCCCTTCTAAGATAAGAGATGACAGAAGGCTTCCCCTTGTGCCATGTGGCTCAACTGGGCTCAGCTCTTTCTCCTCACGCAAGTGGGTTCACTGTTTCTCAGGACAAGGGCTAATCCGAGGGCCCCGCTGGCTGTGTGTTTGACTGAGGCTGCTACCCTGCCCTGTGCTGCTCAGGGGACTTCATGACTCTGGAGTTACACTCCCCGGATTCAAACCCCTGTGCTGCCACTTGGTAGCTGTGTGACCTTGGCACAGTCTTTCCGCTCTTTAAAGAGTTGAACCAGCATGAGTGTGTGCCAGAAGCTGGACTCTGCTCTCCCGTGAATCCCAGTGGCTTCCTCTCCTCCCCTGTGCTGGCCCTGTTATTCCAGTACCAGGTCCTATAGTATGAGCCAGTAGATACTGGTGTTTCAGCAGAGCCAGCAAGGCACCAGGGTGTAAGCAAGAGCCTCCAGAGAAACAGAACCCCCAGTCAATTTTCTCCCAAGACCAAAAGAGGACATACTGGGTGTGTCCTCAGTGATACAGATATGGTCACAGGTCTTTGACTGTCAGATGACCTTCAAGGGCAGCCTCTCATGGACTGGTTGTGGGCATTTGCTTCTGGGATCATGATTTAAAGGCTCTCCTCCAGGCTTTGGGAGGAGCCTACCTCTCCCGACCTCCCACTGCCTCTGATCCATTGCTCCGTCCCTAGACCCGTGGCCTCAGCCATCTAGGCTGTCGTTGGGACACTGGAGATTCCACCGTCTGCTTTCACCAGGCCCTACTACCTTTAGAATGTCTGCACCTCTCCCCAAGGAGCCTTTTACATCATGTCTTCTCACCAGTGGTCAGTGCAGGGAGGTCTCTGAGACTCAGTTGGGCTCCAAAGGCGGACCCACTGCATTCTCAGTGCTGTCTTATCTGAAGGCTGGGGCTGGGACCTGCTATGGCTCCCAAGGCAGCTGTAGGCCTCACTGTGGTTGTCTGAATTTGTCACTGAAGCTCAGTCAGCCTGGCTGGATGCAGGGAAGTTGGCTTAGCTCTTTCTCTGGCTGGTGGTTCTGAAGCCAACTATTTGCGGTCTGTGGTCAGTCAGTAGTACTTCTGTGGATGGGTTGAAGCCATGTCTCTAACAAAAGCCCTTTCTTAGGACTGAAATTATGTCTTCAGGCTGAGTTTTAAGCCAGGTCTGATCTTGTAGAGAAGCTGAGAGTCTCCTTAGTGTTTATGGCTCTAGACAACCACCACAATTAAAAAGTAATAATAATTTGGCATGGATCATAAACCTAAATGAAAACCTGGGATCAAAAAGCTTCTAGAAAAGAAACCTAGTGGAACAGCTTCACAGCAGATTTCCTCGGCAGAATATCAAAAACACTAACCATAAAGGAAGAATAATGTTCTAGGCATCAAAAACAAAAGTTTTTGCTTTCATCCTCAAAAGACACCATTGAGAAAACAAATCCATTAAACCACAGATGGAAAAATATTTGCAGTACATATTCTGATAAAGGGACTATATCCAGAATATATAAAGAACTTCTATATATAGATCAAAATAAAAGGACAAACAAGCCAATTTTTTAAAACGAGAATGGAGAGCTCACAAAAGAACATATGTGAATGGCCAAGAATCACTTGAGAAGATGTTGTATATTATTAGTCATCAGTGATATGCAAATTAAATCTAAAGTGAAATATTATTTAAAACCCAGTGTATGGCTAAAATAAAAAGAACCAATAAGCCAACTGCTGGCGAGGCTATGGAGCTACTGGAATTCTCATATATTACTGGTGGGATATAAAATGGTACAACTACTTTGCAAAAACAGTTGGACAATTTCTTATTGACTGACATCTATAATGTGACCTAATGATTCCATTCCTAAATATTTACACAACAAAAGTTAAAAACATGTGTCTGCAGAGAATTCTACAAGAGAGTTTATGGTGAACTTATTTATAACAGTCAAAAACTGGAAACAAATCAAATATTCATCAACAGGAGCACAGATTTTTTAAAAAATCATGTATTCATAAGATAGGATAGTATGCATTAGTGAAAAAGAACAAATTATTAATACTTTCAACAACATGGATAAATTTCAAAAACATTATGCTAAGCAAACAATCTAGACAGAAGACGAGGTTGAAGGATACATTATATAACTCCATTTTCATGAAGTTTTAGAATGGCCCATCTCATTTATGATGATGGGAATTTGAAAAGGTTACCTCTGGGAGTGTCTTAGTCACTTTTCTTATTGCTGAGACAAAAGTATCTGACACCCAGTGTTAAAGGAGGAAAGGTTTATTTGGTTCACAGTTTGTAGAGGATTCAGTTCATAGCTGGCTGGCTCCAAGGCGGGTGGCATTGCAGAGGAGACACAGTTCATGGCAGGCAGAAGGCAGCAAGGCAGCAAGCAGTGAAGCAGTGAAGCAATGAGACTAGCACCCCTTTTCCGGCGCCTCATATTCCATCCAGGCTCTCACATCCAGGGTGCAGCACCCTTCATCCTAGCACTGCACTATGAATCAATCCCAGTATCACAACCTTCATCCCAGCATCACACACTCTAGATCCAGCCACCTCTGGAAACCTCTACCTATGACCGCATGAGGCTTTCAGGGGACATCTAGATACAAGCCATAACAGGGAACAAGGAGGCAGAACTGGAAAGGAAGAAATGCTTCATAGCTATATCCTGTTTTGGAGGATGGTTACACAAGTCTCCATATAACTGTCATCACTCATCAACACTTAAGAACTTTATTTTGCATAGAATTGTATGTCTTTTATAACTTGACTAAAAAAAGCAGGATCAGTAGCCAGCACTTACTGACAGCTTCCTTTTTAAGCTCGGTGGTTATCAGCAGTCTCCATGATGCTGAAAACCAACTAATGGAATGAGACCCACTGTGACTCGTGTTTGTATCAAAAACGAAATGAAGTCTCCAAGGGGCTGGGAAGCCAAGAGCGAGGAGACAGAGCCTGAACTCTGAGGCATGAGGTCTTATCCACTCCAGTTATCTCTCTGGGTCTCATGCTGTGATCACTCAGTCTCCTTCAGCACTTATCACATGCCTTTGCGGGCATGGAGGAAATGACACTGCACTGAAAGTGGGAATTCTAGCCATTACCAGATATCAAGTGAATGTGCCAAACATTAAACATTGCGCTAGGGGCTGAGGAATGACAGTGAAGAAGGGGGCAGCTTCAGACAGCCACGGGCAGCTGTCTGGTCACCAGGGCGTGACTGCTGCTCCCAGTGTTCCTCTCTGACTACCCCTGGCCCAGCTTTAGTTCTCTTCCTAAGGCTCCACCCCAGCTCAAAGCGGGCCTGGGTTGGAAATGCTTTCTTTGATGGCCCAGGTGCCCTCCTGTCTCCACAGGTGGTGGTTGTGGAAACAGGTAAAGTACAGGCACCCTGATAAAGAAAGAATTCTGAAGCCCCCTCAGGCACCAGCTGCATACCTGGGCCTCTGTGCAGCTCCTCCTGTGTGAGGCTCTGGGGGACACACCTGCACACAGTGGATGCCGCTTGTGCACATGCCCTGAGGCCCAGGGCCAGACCTAGTCCTGTTTCCAGCTTCTAAAGGTGGGTCTGGTGCAGGTTGAGGCATCACAGGGCTCATAAATCACAGGGAGCTCACTTTCCAGCCTTGGAATTAGAAGGCAGCTTTGCGGGACCCCATGCCGCCTGCAGGTCTGGTGGTGGATTATCCTCCACTCTCATCTACACGGTCAACCTCGGACTTGCAGCTCTCCCCTTTCCCGAGTGTTCCCAGCCACCAGCTCCAGCGGTGATGGGCGGAGTGGAGCCCATCTGCCTTAGCGTTTGGGTCATCTGGCCCCACTCAAGGCCCTTCCCCCAGTGATTGACCTCTGCCTATCTGCCCTGGTCCACTCAGCTCAGTGCGCTTCTCTGCCCTCTTGGTCACTCTGAATCAAGACCTTGGTGACAGGGGCTGCTGATGGCTTTATCTCTGGGATCACAAGCTAAGGTTCAACACTTTTATAACTCTAGGGAGGCTTTTTCCCTAATAATCTCCTCTACCCTGTTTTCACCTACCTTAGTACCAAGATTACCAGACTCCTCTGGTAGGGACTCGGTGACACTCTGGGAGTAGTATTCTGGGAGGCAGAAGCCTCTCTCCCTACGTACACTTTGAACACTGAACTGGTGAACAGACAGCCTACACTTCACATCCCCTGGCAGGTCCTCATGGGGCCTAGATCCAGGCTGTCCTCAAATGTGGGCAGATGAGCTGTAGTAGGTGGGGCTGCAGCAAGATGGAGACAGAAGTCTTCCCTCTGCCAACCCATCTTCCACACTGAAACCAGGGTAACCGTTTTCCCCCAAAATACCAATCTGCCCCCTACTCACTCTCCTGCCCTTACGTGTGCCCGGACCCAGGGCTATGTGCTTTCTGTGTTATCTCTTATCTCTTTAATTCTACAACAATCCTAGAAGGCAGGTGTCAGAACTTTTACATGCAAACAAGAAAGATGAGTTTGCAAAAACCATCATTACTAACTTGCTGGAAATCAGTTAGTGATCATAGTGATTGGAAATGTCTACAAATATGTATGCTGAGACACCCCATGTTACTGCTTCCCGAGTTTTCATTTTCTCTGTGATCTATTTATGGTGGGTTCAATAGGAGATATGTTGAAGTCCTAGCCCCTGGTCACTGTGAATGTGACCTTACTTGGAAATTGAGTCTTTACAGGTACAACCAAGTTAAATGAGGTCACCCTGGACTGGGGTGAAGCTTAAATCGGATGACTGGTGTCTTTATTAGCAGACCACATGAAGACTGAGAGATATGGGGAAGGGGATGCCTCATGGTGGTGGAGGTAGATATTGAGTGGTCCTATAAGCTAAGCAACACCAAGGTCTGCTAGCAAGGACCAAAAGCTGGGAAGAGGTGAGAAAGAACTCTCCCCTGGAACTCACTGGGGAAGGACGGCCCTTCCAAAACCTTAATTTTGGATTTCTAGTCTCCAAACCATGAGAGAACCAGCTTCTACTGTTTGAAGGCCCCCAGCACTGGGTGGTTTGCTAGGACAACCCGAGGGAAACAATATGCTGCCCTATGCTTGTGGTAGGGAGAGCTGGGCCATGTGGGGCTGCATTCGGCTCCTGGAGGTTTGCAGTGCCTTCCACCTGGGAAAGGCGCTGAGAAGGTCCAAACCCATGACATGCGCTCAACATGCTTTTATCAGTTGTTTCCCAAATGAATTTGACCTTGAGCCCCTGTCTTAAAAAACACCTTTCAGCATGGTGCAAAGCTGGGAAGAAACACACATGGAGAGACACTGCTCAGTGTGGAAAAGATCTTCTTCCTCATCCACACGCAGGGCCTCCTCAGGGAAATGCCATCTCCCTGACCGAACCTGCTTGGGCTTATTCATCACTTCTGACAGCCCTTTGCCACTCTCATCAGTGCAGAGACACAAAAGACTTCAAGATATTTGGTTATCATGGGAACCCAGCTATGAAAATGCCATTCACCAAGAACCGTGAGCAAGACCGTAATATTTAAGACCCGACAGGGACCCTCAGGCAGAGATAGCAGAGGCAGATGCTCAGGCCTGTATTTTGTATGGAGTGTGAAAGACAAGGCTGTCTGGGCTGACTTGGGGAATTCTACATTCCCTTCTGCAGCGGAATTTCCCCAGAGGCAAACCTGAAATCCTCAGTCATTCCTCTGGGATCTGACTTCAGCAGCCTCCATCTTTAAGCCAAGCTCCACAGCGCTGACCCCACCGTACTGCTCTCTCATCCTCTGAGGCCAAAGGAGGGTGAGCCGTGTGTTTGCTTGGTTGGCCAGGGGCTCTCTCCCCAAAGTCACCCCATGGTGTTCTACCAGGTTGGACACTTGAAAGCAAGTGTTTGCTTGTGCTAGTTTTTCATTGCTAAGACCAAAATACCTGACACAAACAACTTAAAGGAAGAAAGGCTCATTTTGGCTTGTAGTTCCAGCCCATGATAGGCTCGCTCCACTGTGTGGAACATCATGAAGAGAAGAACTGCTCATCTCACCTCATGGCAACCAGGAAGCAGAGAGAAAAGAAAGATTCTGACATAGAGAAGAGGCCAGGGACCAGGTGGAGCCCCCAAGGGCACACCCCATGACCGAGTCCCTTCAACGAGGCCCCATTTCTTACATTTGCCTTACCTCTCAATGGTGCCACCAATTTATGACGGGTCAATCCACTGGGGAATTAAGAGCCCTCGTAATCCAGTGATCTCTGGAAAGATCCACAGACACACCCCAAAATGTGCTTTTCTGATTTCCTAGGCATTTCTCGACCCAATCAAGTCCATAACCAAGGTGAACCATCAGTCGGGTACCACAGCCAGCAGCCTGCTGCTCATCATCTGCCTCACTGCCCTTCTCTACCTGACTAACTTCTCAGCAGAAATGTCTGTTCTTCCGGGAGTCTTCCTCAGCCCTCCAGCCTCCTGTCTGCCCCTGCTGCAATCTTCCCAGTGCCCCCAGGCATTCTTGTGATGTAGGATTGGATGGGCATATTCTTAGCTCTGTCCCAAGCACAGTGCAGTGTCTGGTCTGAGAGGCCGCCCAAAGCATAGATGAGAATGAACAGTGCCTCTGGGTGCTCCCTGCATTCCCACGTACTCAGCCCTTCACTGCACCCCAGCCCCTTAAGCCTTGGGGGGCTGTGCCTGAAGAATTAGGAGCGCTCTTCCAGTTATGTGTATATGATGCCAACTCCGTGTTTGGCATATATAGGAGGCTCGGGCTCTTGCAAATATTCCACACTGAGGTGCAGAAAGTATCTGTGTTGATTTTCATGATTCAGTCAGTGCTCTGGCTGTCACATCCCATTTTGGATCTCATTTTTGGAGAAGGCCAAAATTCCAGCGATGAGTTCATGTACTGCTGCAAACCACGGCAGCCCGGGGAAGAAGGGCGTTCAGCTGTGGGCTGCAGGGACCAGCAAGAGGCCTCTTTGGAGTAGGGGTTTGCTGTGGAACAAATTCTCTGAGTGCGGGTATTGGTGGCAAATCAGGTAAAAACAAACCTATTTCCTTAACCAGTTCAAGTTCTCAGTTACATCAGATGCCTCAACCCCGGCTCGCCTTTAACTAGAACAAGTAGATTTTGGGTTACCCAGGTAGAGGACAACACAAGTACAACTAATCTCTCCCCAGTTTGGCTTCGGGCTTTCTGAAGATTTTTGTCCCATATCAGCAACACAGATCCTTTTGTGAAACAATGAGTAAGATGGTGGCATTTTAAAGAAGAGAAAGCTGAGGCCCAGAGATGTGGGATTCTTTGGCTAAGTCCACAGGCTCAGAACTTCTGACTACCAGACCAGTGTTATTTGGTTGTTAATTTAACAGACACATGTAAGGGTCAGGTTGGATAAAAATGAGCTTGTTTTTTGTTTGTTTAGCATTTATTGTGTTCCAGGAAGTATGCTAAGAGCCTTAGTTCATGATCTCAATTAATCATTCCATTAAGTCTTTGAGGTAGGTATTATCATCCCGATTTTACAGACAAGAAAACTGACAGATGAAGGGGTTGAATGATTTGCCAAGCCCAGCACAACTAATATATGACAGAGCCAAGATTCAAACCCATTAGCTGATGACTGGCAGCAAAGCACTACTTTTCTGGCAGCTTCCAAATATCTAGACTGCACTGTGTGACCTGGGTTAGCGATGCAAACCCAGCAGTGCTGCTGACTGCACTCGGAGCCTGGGGCTGGAAGATTGCTGCAGATGGCCTCTGAGAACGGTGGGCATGGACAGGAGTCCAAGGGCTGCCAGGAGCACTCATGGCCCAGCGAAGATGACCCGGGCCTGGGCAGGATTAATGCCGTCTCCTGGGCCCTACTCTGCCTCGATAGCTCTGGAGTCCTTCACTGTTGGTCTGAAGAGGATCCTCCTTGAAGGCTGGTGCCCGAAGTTCTCAGGACTGGACCCTTTGGTTCAGAGGTCATCCTGCATCTTTGAGATTCCCCACATCATCTCTAGTTCCACAGAGAGCAAGCAGCTGCCTTCTCAAAGATCCCACTGCTGACAACGTAGATCAAAGGCAAGGCTGGCTATGCCAGTAGTGTGGGGCATGGGGCTCCTCAGACTTTTTGATTTCTTCATCTATAATGTGGGAATTTTAACATTCATCTCATGTTTCATTGTGAGGAGTCCATGACATGATTAATGCAAGACATAGCACATGGTAAATACATCGTAAGTACAAGCTTTGATGATAATGATATGAGGATAGCGGCAGTGAAATGACAAAGTGTGCAGTGTGTACACCCACACTCGGCTGTGCACTAACATCATGCAGTGCCTATAGAAGCAGAGCTGTTCTTGAAAGAGCAGAGACAACATCCAACTGCCTATGAAGTAGGTGGGGTCATCCTCATCATTTGTGTCTAGGCTCTAGGTCTTACAAACTGTGTCAGTTTGGGCAAGTTGCTTAGCTTCTCTGAGCGCCTGTACTCAGAAGATAATTGGCCTGCAGAGGGAGAACTGGCCTTCTCTCCTAGGGGATGGAGCCAGGCCTTCCCAGGGCACTGGGGTGTCAGCAGCTCTGGGTGGGTAGCTGGTCCTCATGGCAAAGTCTCCCCTCCTGGCTGCATTGCAGGGCAGCACAGGCTTCTCTGGAGGGTGTGCTGTCTGGCAGGAATGGATTCTTTTGTGCCACAACTCTCCCACTTTTGCTCTCAGGAGTCCCTCACCTGCACCCCCTGTTTTGAGTTCAGAGGCCTCTTCCAAGATCCCTACCATGCAACAGCCCAGCCCTTTCTTTTCAAAGTGAGCGTCCTCTCTGTGAGAAGACACCCAGCCTCTGGGGCCAGACTCCCTGCCCACTGCACCTGGCACCTGAGTCAACATGGCCTTTCTGCTGGCTGCTTCCCCAGGGTGGGGTTAGCTCAGAACTGTGCAGCTAGGAGGGAGAACTGAGTTGTGAGCCCCCAGGGCCCCTGGGGACTAGTGCCAGGCCCTGGTGGTGGTAGGGGGGGTGGTCCATATCTCCTATGCCCTGGGGTTGAACGGTGGAGGTACAATAGAGTAAAACTGAGATATCCGGGTTCCATCCCAGCTCTACTATTCACTCACGTGTAGGTGAGCCTGGGTAACGCAACTAAATCCTGCTAGTCTCAGTTCCCCAATCTGTAACTTGGATTAACAACAGCACTTTCTTCAAAGGGATAAAATGCACTTGGCCCAAGGCCTAGCACATCACAAACAGCTATCACTAGTGCACTGCTGTTCTGTCACCTCTGAGGGGATGGATGAGCTCACAGACAACCCCAGGGCAAGCCCTAGGCACAGTGGGAACACTGGAGAGGAACCCCACAAAGGCCTGGACATCCCGAAGGTGCCACTGGGTGACACCCAGGGAGGGGGATCTCCCCAGCAGGATCTGAGGGAGGACACAGCCCTCCTCTCCAGCCACCGATAGGTGGATACGTCTCATCTCCCTTTGCAGGGCTGTGCGACAGAAGGGCCCTGACAAACATCACGAAGGAGCTGAGGGACACCTCAGGGCCATGGTGGACGGGGCCAGCAGCCCCTTCTGTCTTCACTGGTTGGCAAAGCCTTTATGGGAGAACAAAACATGTCATGAATTCCAGGAGCAGCTCCCTTTTGCAGATGCAGAGCAGGAAGAGAACAGCACGAGGGAACTGTGGAGAGGGTGGGAGGGGGTGGGTGTCCAGTGAGTGGGCTCTGGGCTGGGCTCCTTCCGGAGAGGTGTGAAGAAGCCAGGGCTGAGAGGTGACTCCAGTAGGCCCTGGGGTGGGGTGGAGGGAGTCTGGCCAGGGAGGCTCCACGGGTCCTTTGTTCATGTCCTGTTGGGCATGGCCCCATGGTTGAAGACTGAACCTGTGGCCCGGCAGCTACTGAGGACGGTGGTGGCAGGTCCCTGACCTTAGTGTCTCTCCCCACCCAGCGGCTCAGCCCCCAACCCAGGAGCTGGCCTTGACTCTTCCCTTGTTCCCGCATCCAGTCCACGCAGTCCTTAGCCTCAATACACACCCTGCTCTGGCCACCTCTCTTTGTCTCCTCTGCCACCAGCCGAGGCCACCTGTCTTACCCTTACCAGTTACCCGGGCTTCCAGTCTGCCTCCTTCCACTCTTGCAAACATCTTCTCACTGCAAGTTGGAGTGTTGTGGTGTTCCTTTTCCTCCAGAGCACAATCCAAGCTTTCAGTGAAGATTCGCAGCAAGACTTTGTCCATCTCAGTCAATATCCCTCTCTTCTAGAAGAGTAGAGGTAGCACCTCGGCTACCTTTTCATTTCTCAAATATCCCCAAACATCATCCTGCCTCAGGGCCTTTGCATTTGCTGTTTCCTAGCTCTGGAATATTTCCCCTAGATGCTTTCACAGTTTACTGCTTCCTTTTACTTACATGCCTGAACTAACCTCACCTCTTCTGGGAAGCCTCCCATGATCAAAGCAGCTTCCCCACCCTTCTCTTTATCATCCTGTTGTACTGACTCACTTACCTGTTGGATATGAAATGATTTCAGTATGTCCGTTCATGTGTTAACCACTTACCAGTCCAATTATTTAAATATAGGATGACCCAAAAATGCATATTTTTTGTTAATTTTTTGTAAGATAATATAATAGGAAATATAAAAATGATCATTTTTATCAAATGTATTCAATAATTTTTTTTTGTATGGTATGTGCTAAAACATTCAATGCACAATGCACCGTTCCAAGGTGGACGCTAGTATCTGGTCTCTTTCTGAATTCTTCTGCGTCATTGTCTTTCTTTGAACGATGCACTTACGCGGCCACGCCGGCCCTCCCTTCTGTTCTGTGGGGGGTGTAATTTCAGCGAAACGTCCCCCTGCTAAACGCAGTGGTGACAGCATCAACGATGGATAGCTGGGACAGCGTTTCACTATTTTTCAATTGTTTGGTCTGGTAGACATAATCTAAATCTTAAGTCATCTTTTGAACCCCCTTGTTCTGCATAAATAACAAACAAATTCCATAGTGTTTGGTCCAAAATGTGCATAAATATTTTATGACATTATTTTTTCCTCGCGTTTTGATTATAGGATAGCTTGTTAAATGTCAGTCCCTTCTGTCAACACCACCCATAGAAAGTACCATTTCCCTGGATAGCATTTTCATTTAGTTTGCATGCCTCTTTTGCCAAGGCAATTGTATTATTCTAAAATATGTGAAACTCCATTTTAAGTAGACATAATACAAAGCAGATTTTACTTCATGCCTTGAATCTTGTTATGAATTTAAGATATGAACTAATCACTCTTTCCACGATGGTGAAATAAAGATCCCTGCTGCCTCTTCAAGTGCCCTAGTCCCTGAGTTCACACCAGTCACCAGCACGGCCTTGTCCCCCTCCCCACGGAGCCCACTGAGCCTGGGAGTGGACCTGCTTTGGGGAAGTAGCTATCCTCAGTCTGGACACACTCACTGTGGGCTAGCAGGCCAATTTCCCCAACCCCACCCAGGCTGTAGACAAACTTTAGCCAAATTTTCCACTCAGCTTTACGGGAAGCTGCGTGAAGACCCTGCCAGAGGTTAGTTCTTAACCACAGGTCCTAATTTGCAACCTTTGACGAGCAAGAGAATCAACCAGGAAGCTTGGTGCAAATCCAGCTTCTTGGGTCCTGCTCCAAAGGTTCTAACTCAGTATATGAAAGGGGGCTCTGGAAATTACCTTTTGCTAAGCCAGCCCTGGTGCTCCTGCAGCAGAGAAGCTTGGAAGACAGTATCCTGGAGGCTCTGTTAAGCCGAGAGGTACAGTGTGGTGAGTACAAGGCAAAGTTAATAGAATCAGAATCATGAATTTGAATCATGGCTGACTATATAGCTTCATTTTTCTGAACTTTGATTTTTCTCTTTTAAAAATGTAGATAATAGTAAAATTTATATTGTAGGTTTCCAGTGAACATACAAGATAATCTCTGCAGAGTTCAGCACAGTGTGAGTGCTTAGTTCACATGCACTGCTAGTATGACTGTTATTTCTCACCATTCCTCAACTGCACACCTGCCCCTTTGCCCACCCTCATCATTTTCAAGAATATTATCAATTGATCTCTGGATTTTTTTGAAGGCCTCAACATGAAGCATTTGTCAGCTCCTGTGGTTTAGATATTTGCACCATGGCCAATTTAAAACTCACAGCATGTTAACATTGAACACAGAGCTAGGATGAGATGTGCGCAACTGGGCAACATGTGCTGGTACAGGCCGGCTCCCTCTCACCACAATCCCCTGTTTTCTGTGGGGACCCCCCACCCAGTGTGTTGTGGCAACCTCAGCTCAAGCTGGTAAATACACGGGGCTGTGACCAGAAGTCTGATGTAATTGCTACCTCCTGCTGCAAGAGGCAGCTGGATCGTGCGCAGTTTTGTAGTCTGGGTGTATTCATTGCCACTGCCGGAAATGGGAATGGTAGCCTCAAATTACTGTCATTGGGAACCCAGGGCAGAAATGATTATCAAAGGCCAGAGAAGGCTCCAACCCACTAATAGTCACCATTCGCCGTGGACCGCATGAAAGGTTACAATGCCTCTGAAGCCACTGCTGTCTCCTCTGCTGCGCTGGTTTCGCTTTGTTTTGTTTTGATCACAAAGAAAGGCAGGCTTGTGTCATGAAACAAGTGCAGGTCTTGGAGCCAGACTGTCTGGGATGAAATCCCTGCTCTACTACTTAACAAGATCTGTGCGACATTGGACAAGTTATCCAAACTCTCTGGTACTTAGCTCACCCCTCTGTAAAATGGGAGTATTAATGAGCACTTTGTAGAATGTTTTGGGAACGAGAAATAATATCTGTCATGTGCGTAGGATAGAGTCTGGGTGAGAAAAGAAGTCAGTGAATGGAAATAAATTCATGAATAGTCCTGGGAAGAAGGCACTGCCCACATGGTTTTCTGGAGCAGCCCTTTATCCAGGAGTTTGGAAGCCCATTGACAATCAGCCTCACTTGTGCGGATGCTATGAACAGACAGTTTTCATAATGGTAAATTTCATAAATTTTATTCCCACCTCAAAGTGATCTTTTGAACAAAAACAAATATTAAATTCTTTCTTATAAAACTCCTCACATGAGTGTTTTTTTGGTAATTTATCTCGTTTTGCTTTGTTTTGTTAATTTTTCTTCCACTTGGGAAGATTTATTGAGGGTTCTTTGATTTAAAATACAAACAAGCTTTCTTTGTCTTTCCTGCCATGTGATAGCTTCCACCATGTCATGAGGCAGCACAAAGGCCCTCAGCAGCTGCAGTTTGACCTTGGACTGCCCAGTCTCCAGACCCGTAAGCCAAATCATTTCTGTTCACTTTTTCATACGGTTACATGCCATTTAGTGAAAAGCTCAGAAATGGCACAGCCACAGAATGGAAAGAGCCTACGTGCCTGGGTCCCACGTAGGAGAGCTCTGCCAGGGAGCTACCTGCCCGGGAGCTGCTGTACACTTTCTGCAAGTGAATACAGCTGATCCTGAAACGACATGGGCTTGAACTCTGCAGGTACACATTTAGGTGGATTTTTGGTTTTCTTTCTTTTTTTGGTTTTGAGATCTATAATATTTTGAGAAGACATACAGATGAACTGTGTAGTCTAGAAATACTGCAATAATTAAGGAAAACGTCATGAATAAGTTTACTACCATAAAATATGCACAAACCTATTATCAATGTTTAAATTTGTTAAATCTTATGCACAAACTTACAGGCTAACTGATGCCATTCACAGCTGAGAGGGATGTAATCATAACTGCCTAGAAGGGACCACACTCCAGTAGTAATATCTGGGCCCCTCCTGTTGCTGTGTCCACAGCTCACGGTTTGGTTTGCAAGTATCCACTTATCAACTCCAAGTAAGCCATTTCTCCAGGAAATTGTTCATCACAGTAAACAGTGATCTTTCATGGTTTCTGAGTATTTCTTTACCATATATAATACATACACAAATTAGATGTTAATTAACTATGCTATTGATAAGGCTTCTGGTCACTAGTAATAAGTTTTGCGGGGGGGGTCAAAAGTTATACATGGATTTTTGACTATGTATGTAGGAGAGGGGTCAGCACTTCTAACCCCTGCATTGTTCAGGGATCAACTGCAAATCATTACTGCATTAGACTCTTGAGATTTGAGCTATTTCTGTTACAGCATCTACCATTAGGTAATCCTAACTAATACATCATACAAACAAGACACATTTTCGGTAGGCAAGACCCACACAAAGAGCCATCACTACTATTCCAGAGCAGCTGCATATGGAGGTGTGAACCAACTGTTCAGTGGGTTTTCGGGGTGCTCTGAGGCCTGTTGTGTGCATGCTTTCTAGGGGAAGGGCAAGCCTTGTGTGAGGGCCACTAGGCAGACAGTGCCCTAAGAGGCTAAGTCCCTACCATCCTTTTTATGCTTTTGTGTACTTCATCTCTCTCCCATCCCGTCGGCCTAGGAAACACATAGGACTTGCTTAGGCATGAAGAGAGACCTGCTTCAAATTGCTTCTGACTCCTGAACTCTTTCCATTATGGCAAAATCTGCCCGACCCTTTGTCTTCTTCCCATTGCCCAGACTGCATTCTTCAGCTCCTTGGATCTGGCACCCTAAGAGTGCCATCATCTTCTGGACCCTGGCTTTTTCTGTTTTCTTCATTACCAAGCCCTAACTTGCACTGCTGCTACCTCCAGGGACTCTGAGCTTTCCCCCTGGATGCCGCAGCCCCTTCCTCAACGGATCTTGTGCCCGAGCACCCCCACCTTTCCCAGCCAGCCAGCCTGCAGGCTGCATTCTTCCTGACCCTTCCAAAGTGCTGCTTGAAAACTTTCCACATCTTTGTTGGCCTTCACCCTGAATTGTCAGTGATTTTCTAATGAAATCAGAGCATTCTTTGTTCCAAAGTTTTCTCATTGTTTTCTTTCCATGGGATTGTAGAAAACATCTCCCGCCAGGCACACCCTACTGTTTTTGTGAAAATTATAGGCTGCAAATAACTGCTTAAGTCAACTGCCAGACGAGGTACTCTCGTCAGAGGGAAAATTCCAGCTGTTGAACGAGTTTATGGGCTTTATTTTTGGAGCAAAGAGTTTATCAAGTGAAGAACAGAATTTTACAAGTGCTCCAACTCTGTTTTAAGCATAAAGTGTGAGGACATCAAAGTGGTCTAGTCCTTTCAAGGTCAAACTTATGACCCAATGTTTATTCACTGGCTCTCTGTATTGACTTCCTTGGGTCTTTTCTGTAGCCTTACAGTAGATGCTCTGGAGGACACAGAGAGAGGACCAAAGGTGAAAGATGAGAGAGAGGGCCTGAGGAAGAGTCCAGCCCCTGAGAAGCACCAACCTAATCCATCCATTTTGGCCTTTTCAGTACTATAATTACTCTTTTTGGTAGTATTAGTGATTGAACCCATGTCCTCATGCAAGCCAGGCAATTCCCAAATCTCCATAACTACTTTTGATGTTATCATTTTGTGTTAACAAGTGCTCCTAGTTTGACATTTCACATTTTATAAAGCTTTTCCACAAATACGTACTCCTGTGGCTCATCGAAGCAGCGAGACTGTAGACCGTGAACAACCAGCAACTTCAGGAGTCTAGCTGGTTTCTCCCTGGCAGTCAGGGCCCAGGCCTGGTGATCAAAGGCTGTCTAATTAGTAACTGAACTAATTAATAAATGTGGTGCCCTCAAGGGAGGCAGGACAAGATAGGCTATTACCATTTTGCATGTGAAAACGCAAAGGCTTAACCAGATGGAGGCCTGTTTGTGGCAGAACTGAAACTCTAATCCCAGGCTTCTCATTTGGCATCTCCAGCTAACTACAGTTAGTTCTTAGGGCCCGGAAGCCTTGTGATGCTCTGTAGCAGGGAGATTGGAGTGTCCCTTCCCCATTGTGGTACTGACTTCAAATTCTAAGGCGAGGCCTGGTGTGGAACGACCTTCCTGTTCTGGGAGTGGAGAGCCCTCCGAAACTCCTCACAACCCTCCTTGCTCCGCCCTGAATGAGGTCACCGGCCCTGGCTCCATGGGGTGTCCCCTCGGAGCCAGTCTCAGTGAAGAAACACTCAGGGAGCCGTTCCTGAACATGGGAGTTCCTGCCAACTCTGCTCAGTTCCTGCGTCCTACCTTCCCAGGGCCAGGCCAGAAGAGGCAACCACGGCTGTGTGGCCCAGAGTGCGTGCGAGAGTCAGGCAGGGCTTATCGATCATGGTTTCCAGGGTGGTGGGGGCTTGTAAACCCCCAAGGTCCCCTTCTCTAGTACTGGGCTCTGGCCATCCCAGCTGGAGCTGGTTCCATGTGGATAGAGTGCAGAGAGGTGCACAAGCAGAGAATCTCACCAGTCCCTGCTGAGGGCACAGACAGGCACAGTAATCAGGAAGGGCAGGGGCGCCTGTGAACAGAAACCCTGGACCACAGGAATGTCCCATGCCGTCCTTGGGACTGGCTGCAAACAGAGAAGCAGATGAGGGCTTTGCTGTTCCATAAATTCCTCCACTCCATCCCGGCCTTAGAAAAGACTTGCTCCTATTGGGGTGAAGAAGCAGGGAAGGCAGATGCACAGGCCCCTGCCTGCCATTTTCCGCAGTCCTGGCTCAGCATCCTGTGCTACCCTGAAGTAGATTCAGCTTGTGAGCTCCACCTCTACCTCTGGCTTGCCACCGAGGCCTGCAGTGAGACCACCCAGGGCATTGGCAGTTTAGGGTTTATCACCTTTACCCACACTTTGCCTTAGGTGTCCTGATGGCACAAAACAGGTGGGCACAGGTAACGATGTTAGTGACAGTGAATGTTTTTGGAGCATTCCCTGTACTGGGCATTCTGAACACTTTACCTGCATTAAATCATTTGATTCCCACCCAACTAGAGGTGATGGAATAGCCCTATTATTGACATATTTTACAGATGGACCAAAACAAGCCCAAAATGGCCACACAATTGCTCAAAGCCACATGCTGATGAGTAAAAGAGCCCTTCTAGCCACCTCTTGGAGCTAGCGAGGGGCCGCAGCACAGCCTGCTGTACAGTGCAGCAAGAGGCCCTGTACAAAGAGGACAGAGACCACATTCTGGTCTGGGCTCAGGCCTGGGGCACGTAAGCAACAACAGGGAGAGATGGCGACGATGAGGGGCAGGCTCACAAGTCTAAGCTGCACCCATGAGAAAGGGGAGGATCTGCCCTGGGGTTGGGGGTCGTGGTTGGAGAGCAGAAGGCCTAGAGGCAGCTCTATCAGCTGGGCTGGGTGAGGAGTGAGGACAGTCTGGGCAGAGACGGTGGGCAGAGGGGGTGGGCTTGATTGAAAAAAAGAGCAGAGGTGCAATTCACAGAGTGTAGCTGTTAAAATGAGATCTCAGTTGGTTCCTCTCCCTGGCTGGGGTTTCCAGCCAAGAGTGGGTGCTTTTCCACCTGCTGGAGAGCCATGCACGAGCCCTGTGAGTCACCGTGGCAAGGATGAAGTGGGATAAGGTGGGGTTCAGGCCCCCACCCTTTCAGGGTGGCATGGCTCTTCCCAGCAAGCCCAGCTCAGCCTGAGAGATCACCCCTCTCATGGGCTCTTACAGATATTTGTCATTACTGGTGGACCGATGCCCATGAGGGTGTTGGGAGGGTATGAGGTCTGGAGGTGACTTCACCTCTCAGGACTCTTAAGCTCCAGGGGATGGATTAGTGTTTGGGCACCAGTGTGTTGGCATGCAGAAGGGCATTTGTAGGAGAAAGCAGATTTCTTAAATTACAAATCCATCAGGTGCGTGCTAATACTTCCTGAAAGAAAACTTCCACCTTGAATCATGCAGTCTTTTCTCTCTTGAAACCACTTGAATGTGTAATTAGAAAGCTGCACCTCATTAAAACTGCTGTGGCCTTATGCTGTGAAGTGGGAAGACCTGGCTTGACTAGGCTGTGGCTGAGGTTAAGATCAGGTTCACATGGCTTCACCATGATATAGTTCCATTTCCATGGGCTGCAGGGTTCCCACTTTGTATTTCTTGGTTTTTACTTGGAACAAACAGATTCTTATGGGATTTATTATTTTATTCCTAACAGTAACAACTGTGCCAGTATCCAGAAATGCAGTGGTTCTGAGAGTATACTTTCCAAGGCTCTGTGATAGCTGCAAGCTTGAAGGCCTTGTTACCTGTGAGCATGTTTCTGTCTTGTATAAAAAGACTCTCACCATTCACAAAGCATGTTGGCCAACTGTCCTCCTTTCCTCAAGAGGGAGGCTGCTTTCTACAGGGAAAAATGACCCTCCACTTACCTGATCCTATCTGCTGAACATTCAGCCGAATCCTCACAGGGGAGAAGAGAACTGAACATTGCCACTGAGGGAAAGAACCCTTGTCGTATAACCCATCTGCCTCGCACATGGCTAATATATTGGCTTGGCCAGTTGAGTTTTAATGAGCACATTTATATGACCAGCAGGATACAGTGATGTGGGTTTTCAAAAAGAAAGTGAACCTGACTGATCTAAGCATGCCCAGAATTTCTCAGAGGGTAGCTAGAATCTCAGGGAGACCATCATTCTTTGATATCATTGGTTGTCAGAAATGACAACCTAAGTGAATACCTCAGTGAATGAGTCTGTCATTTCTAAACCTCTCCTGTGGGACATGATTGGCTTTGTTTCCTCTTCAAGAGATTTCAGGAATCTGAGAACTAATATGGGGTTAAAGAAAAATCTTGCCCAAGGAAGATTTCCTAGTAGAAAGCCAACACTGATTGTATCTGTGTAAATGGTTAGTTAGGGGCAGTTAATGAGGCTGAAACCTTACATTACAAAGATAGGACTTAGGTTGTGGAAAGCTCTGAACCAGAAAGGATGGCCCTGGGTATCACTTGTCCCAGCTCCTGCCAGCATCTCATTTTCGGTACAGCAACGCCCCCTGTCTTTTTTTATTATTGTCTACCAAAGGAGCCTCGTTAGACAGTATTTTCCCTAATAGGGCCCCAGTTACATTTCAGTGCCATGTATCCACTGTGTCTCTGTTTATGTCCTCTGGCCTTTTGCAGGAATATGGCCACTGTGATAGCTAACACGGATGCCAAGCATGGAGATGATACTGCCCTCCTTCAGAAAGCATAGTCCATAGTATATCCTTGATCAGTAGCTCTCCAGCCTCTGCTTGGATGTCACTAGTGTCAGGAAGCTCGCTAGTCCTCCTCAGGGAAACCAAGTATACCCACTGGAGGCCAGCTCTGTGCTGAGAAACTGATCCACCTATAGGTCCAGTGCACTGGACCTGTCTCTGTTTCGAGCAGTCACAGACAGCATATTGCCTGTCCCCTCTTCCCTATCAGTTGCTGAGAAAGTGATGAGTGATCACTGCTGTCAGATTTGTCATGAAGGCTGCCTTGTATCGGGGCCACTCCATCTTCACAGCCAATGCTGAGGTCTTTGCAGGCAACATAATATATTGAACTCTGTCCCCCAGAAGATAGATTGAAGTCCTAATCCTTGGCACCCATGAATGTGACCTGAATTACGCACTTTTGGACATAACTAGTTAAGATTGGTCATATGGAGTTAGGGTGAGCTCTAAATCTAATCACTAGCGTCCTTATATGAAGTGTGATCATAAAATATAGTAAATGTTTAAATTTTAAAAATGTGTGACAGTAAAAGACACAGTGACACTAACTCCTCTCGATTCCAACACACCCACCCCTCTGTGCCTGCTGCTTTCTGAAGCAGCCCGGAAGTCCTCTTTTTCAGGGTCTTCAGCAGAACTGTCATGGCTGCCTGGGTGTTCTGAATCAATTCCGACTGTTTATATGTCATGGTCATTTTAACTTTGGAGAAGGGCCAGCAGGCACGTGGTGCCAGGTCTGGTGAATACAGTGGATAAGAAGAGACCACACTGTTTTCATTTGATAGAAATCGTTATAAACATTTTGTACCGATTTAGGACATTGAGGTTGCCACGACAGGACAGCTAAAAACATCACAGAGGAGGACTTGCAGAACTGCATGAGAAAGTGGGGAGTATGATAGGATTAGTGCATCCTGAGGGGGATAATTTTGAGGGTGCAGTATGCTTTTACTGCTCTGATTGTTTGAAAACTTTACACATTCACCATACTTTTTGATCATACCTCATGAAAGCATGGGAAGAGCGATTCAGGCCAGACACACAGACACACAGGAATACTATGCTGCAGGTGGAGGTGAGGCAGGGATGATTTTGCTGTGAGCCAAGGACTGTAAAGCATTGCCTACAGCCACCAGAAGCCGGGGGAAGTGAGGAAGATTCCACTCTAGAGCCTTGAGAGCTGGTGTGGCCCCGCCCGCACCTTAACTTCAGGCTTCAAGCCTCCAGAACAGCAAGAAACTACAGTCACACTGCTTCCCTCAGTGGTGGCGCTTTGGACCAGCGGACCCAAGAAACTAACACCAGCAGGTAGAGGGAAAATAGGTAAAGGGCCTTTCTCCTCTCACCGGGCTCCTACTGTACCAACCAAATGGTAACATCTAACAAGCCAGTGTTCCAGAAATGAATCACAGGCTCGGAGACCCTTACAAGGAGTGACTTCAGACTGGAGAGGGAGCAGGGCAGGCTAAGTCCCTGTGGCTCCTGAGTAGGCTCTGTCACACAGAATGCCCTGGACCATCGGTCCCTCTAGACTTATGAGAAATGCTAACCAGGCGCTAGATCCCAGTTCCAGAGCCCTATTCCTCCCATCAGCCCTGTGAGAGTAATGCCGAGGTGATGTGTCCAGAGGGGTAACATAGCACATCCAAAACCACACAGGCTGCACTAACCTGGGAAGCAGCTCTGCCCTTGAAGCTCACCCCTTTGATCTATTTGTACCTCACCTGCTGCTTCTGTAAAACGGGGACCCCAGTAGTCCCCAACTGAGGTGGAAGTGAGACTAATAGAAAAGCTCAGTTCGATGCCTCCCACATGGTGAATATAAAAGTGTTTCTTATAATCAGAGTGGTTCTAACTGTAAAAGAAAATCTTTTGTTGATCAAGATCAGCCTTGGAATGGGCTACTACTACTTGAATGAATCTCCACATAACTAGGCTTCCTGGAAAAAGTTCCTCCCCTGAGGTCCCATAGTAGGTGATTCCATTTATATCATGAAATGGTACAATGTTAGAAATTGAGCCTATGTTATCAGTTGCCAGAGGCGAGGGCCAGGAGGGAAGTGGATGTGGTTACAAGAGGACAACCTGGGGGCCTCTGAAGTTTTGGAACTGCTGTGTACCTTGACTGAGATAGTGAGTATGAACTTACACAAGAGATAAAACTGCCCTGAACTCCACACACACAATTACAGGACAACTGGAAAAAATGTGAATAAGGTCAGTGGGCATATTAATAGGATTATCCTGGTGGCAATATTCTGCAGTAGTTCTAGGGGATGTTACCGTTGGAGGACACTGAACAAAGAGTACACAGGATTTCTCTGAGTTATTTCTTAACAATGATATAAGGATCTACAGTTATCTCAAAATGAAGTATTACAGTGAAAAATAAAGCTAGCTTAGAAAGTAGAAACATAAACAAAACGAATTGGAGAGCCTGTGTTTTCATTTTACAAAGCCAGGATTTACTTTTCTCTTATGGATTTTCTTAGGGCCCATTCTCTCCATGTATTCAGTCAAATTGATTTAAAGGATGTGTACATGAGCCCACTGTGGGTCAGTGTGTGTGTGTGTGTGTGTGTGTGTGTGTGTGTGTGTGTGTGTGTCTGAGAAGTTGGTTGGGGATGCTGAGTAGGCTGACTACAGAACAAAATGGGGGAGAAGCACAGAGAAAGGGCGCCTGGCTTCCTCCCCCATGTGTGGAGCCCCAGGGGAAGGGATGTGGGGAGGCAGGAGGGGCAGGAGAGGATGCTGCCCTATCCCCTGGGAAAGTGGCTTCAAAGGAGCAGCAGAGTAGGGAGGGAAGGGCCTCAAGCTGCTACATGAAGAGGGATGGGACAGCCGCCGGGTCCGGGAACCTTCAATCAGGGACTGCCTGGACCTGCCCGGGAGTGTGGTGGAGAGGGTAGGAGAGGCGAGGGTGCTCAGAGGAAGGGAACATAGCCAGTAGTACCCACTGCTGGTCCGGGCATAGCCCTGCTCCCTGAGGAGCTGCGGTGGGGGCTCTGGTTAGCGGCTCTTAGGGTGCACATACTCCCTCCTGCCTGTCCAGCTCCGGGAGGAGCACTGTTTGCCTGTGCCTGGACTGCCGCCTCTGGGCATGGCAGAGACACGCACCATGTTCTGCAGTGGTGGAGGTCAGGGGGACAGAGAGCAGGAGCACAGCTTGGGTGCAATGCATTCGGAAAGCTCCCTCGGAACCAAATTCGGAAGGAGCTCGTGAGCAAACTGATTAATAGATCTCCAAAGCCCTGTGCTTTGAGGACCGAGTGTCATCCATTGTACTGTTCTTTCAGGGGAAACTGCAGGTTGACCAATGCAGCAGCCAAGTCCTTCTAGCCTCTGCCTCCTTTCACAGCTGAGCTCCTTGCTAGGGGTTGGGGTTGGGAGTGGAGGAACTTGCCCAGGGTCCCAAAGGTGGCAAATATCATGTTCTCACTGAAGTGAGCTCAGCCAACTCCAGAAGCCCAGATCTCCAAGCATGGCCATGTGCTTTCTATTCATGGTTATAGCCACAGGCATTTGTGACCTAGAGCTGCTAGAGAGCGTGGCACATCCAGAGACTCCCAGGGGTTGGCAGCAGGTTTCGCACTCTGAACACCCACTTATGTCCCTCCACTTAAACTGTGCAATCCTCCTGGGCCTGGCCACCCTTTGTGACTCAGGACCCATTTACAGGAGTAAATGTGTAAGGCGCTGATACTAAAGAACAGCAGGTTTCTCAGAATGGCTTGATGCCCACAGCACCTGCTAACTGTCTTCCCCATGCATAGCCCAGCTCCCGTACAATCCCAGTGGGTATCCCTCAAGGTGATGGTCTCCCATGTTCCTTGGTGCAGGAAGGAATGCGCCCCCACGGGCAAAGAAGAGAAAACATAAGCCAGGCCTAGGAACTGCGGGGCTCACCTAATAAAAACGGGAAGGGGAGCAGTGTTGTGTAGGATAGGAACACCACATCTTGGGGTTCTGGTGGTAGGGGAAGGGGCGGGTGTGGGGGAAACCTCTGCTGCAGTCAGGGAACCTGGGTTCTGACCCTACTGACTCTACCATGCCTGGTGATCTCAGTGTTCTTGGGAATATCAGGGGTACAAACGGTGCTCACAGGAAAGGGTGCATGTCAGGGCCGGTGGCAGAGGAGATGTGGTCAGAACCCTGAACTCTCTCCCTCACTTCAGCCCACATCGTTCCTCTCTCGCTGCACTTTGGGGCCCACATAAGGCTGCTTTGCAAAAAGACTCCACACCGCAGCTGTTAGACATGTGAGCACAGTCAGAGCACACGGCGGCTTCCATGAGAGAGCTGGAGGGATGGTAGGGGGATGGTTCCTAGGGCAGGAGGAGACTTTTTAAGGGGGAAGTAGGCTGGGGAAGTGGAGAAAAGGCTGCAAAAAGGTAGTATGTGCCCGGGGCAGGTTGCTGACAGCCTTGCTCACCGACTGAGATGACGCCTAACCTGGACACAGCCCAAGGAAGACAGGATTGCAAATGCCCTGGAATTCCTCACTGATTATTATAAAATGTGCATTGGTGACAACCTGTTGCTGAAAACCAGAGAGGACCAACAGAGAAGGCACTGAGCCTAGGTTCATGGGGGCTGCCCCCACCCAAGTCCTGCTCTGAGGCAGCTTGGAGAAGAGTTTAGCCTAAAGGCCTTTAAGCCCCACATTGACTTGGATTTGTGTACTGTGGTTTTGCCTTTGTTGTCAACAGTTTCAGATAGCTCAGAGCCAAGAAAATTTAAAATAAAAAATGTTCCCCTTCTCAATCTGTGTACAAACATGCTAACTGAGCAGTCATCGATCAAGAATCTGTTTTCTTCTTTCTGTTCTAAATCTTCAATAGTTCTCATTTGTGCTTGCTGTATTTGAAAGCAGCACTTTGTCACGCCGAGTGTGTCTGTTTGTACATTCATCTGAAGTTCCACACTGCCAGCTCCAAGTCTTTCATGCCATTAACAGCAGCTGGCACCTTCCAGGCAGTTTGACATCTGAGGGACCTGTGTGTGTGTGTGTGTGTGTGTGTGCGTGCGCGCACGTACATGCACAGCCAAGGGCATTTGCCTGCAGTTTGTATTCCTTCTTTCAGGCACTCAGCTCTGATCCACATTCCTCACAGCAAACAAATAGGAAAATAGTGGGGGAGTTGAATCACACTCTGTCATTTACAGAGCTACGTGGCCTTGGACTTCAGGCAAGTTTCTTGTTTCTTTGGAGACTCAGTTTCCCCCCGGTGCAGAGGGATTCAGTCAGAATGCTCTGCTTAGCAGTGAGGACTGAACAGTGTACACGAAGGTTTTAGAAGTGCAGGCTGTAGTAAAGACTCATGTCTGAAACAACAGCACTGACCCTGTCTTTGTCCTCACAGTCGGGGGATCTCACAGGGAGCTCTGGAATGCTGGTTCTGTCATTTTTACCTCTGCTATGCAGCCAGGCTGACTTCAGCTTGTCTGCAATGGGGCTCTGTCTCTTGAGCGCCCATGGCTTCTCCCAGGCAGTCTATTAGCCACCCAGGGGTAATGCAGCTCCACCATGGCTGTGCATAAGGGGGCACCCCCAGAGAGGACGATAGAGCCCATAGACCTCATGTCCTTCTTTTTGAAGAAGCCTGCATGTCTAGGCATCCTGTGGTCAAGGAAGGAGCCGGCCTGTGGATCTCTATCTGAGGGCTCAAGGTTTCCTGGTTCACAAGGCTCCTTGAAACATGCATTTTCATAGTTTGTCCTCTCCAAATCCGAATTTCCCCCAGGTCTCTTTAACTTTCCATTGTTCTCAAAACCCTTGATGTCAGAGCCCAGCAACGATTTCCATTGGCTAATCAATTCGACAAGATCTCGAGCCCGACCCTCCACTTAACCCTGCCTGACCCTTGTCTCCCACACTAATCAGTGAAGCATGTGGTCTTTCATTTCTGTGTCTGATCAGCAAGAGGGCTCGGGACAGCCACCCTCTCTACTCTGTCCATTGTGTAAAAGTACAGACAAAAAGAGCCAGGAAATAGCGGTCTTTGTTCTTGTGCTTCATTTGGCCACAAACCCCCTGTGAGAAGACAGAAGATACCAGTCTGTAATCCTCCGTTTCCCCTGCACACTGCCCGTACGTCAGCCTCCCAGGAGATGGCTCTATAGGGTGAAATGGTTCTTTACCTTCTGCTCAGTTAACTTGCTGTAATAGAGCTCTTTCTCTGCCGCAGCCTTGCCCCCTCCCTATTGGCTTCTGTCATGCAGGGAGCAGCCTGAGGCTTTTGCACAACAGATTTAGTATTCTTTCAGCTACATACATTTAAAAAATCCTCCTTCAGTGGGCCCTGTTGGAGCTGGCACCATTTTTAGCAATAGCAAGTGTGAGCCACTATCACAGAGAGGAAGAGTGGGAGAGGAGAGAGCCCTAGGGATGCCTGAGCTACACGTACTCCCTGGCAAGCCTCTGTTTCCTACTTAGAAAAACAGCGCAGACCACACCATAACAACCATGACAGAAATGTTGCTTTAATCACTCCTAATCCCGTCACTCAAGCAAATCAACTGTTTCTAATCTTTCCTCTCCTAATCTTCCCAGAGCCTGCATACAAGCAGACATTTTTCTAAACAGCTATAATCAAAACACAATTTTGCATTCCATTTCCCTCTTATTTCTTAACCCTTGCTCCACAATGCCATGCCGTGCTTCTCAAAATCTTTTTTAACGGGTTGCTCTGCTCCAGCCAGTGAGGCTTCTGGAATTTACTTACTGGCCCCCTCCCAATGACGATAGCATCATTACTTGGAAAGGGCAAAATTATCCAGGAAACAAATATTTAGATGATTTCTATAATTTCTCAGTGTCACTGAATCTAAAATATCTGGCATTAAAAGACTTCCTTGGAACAGAGACATTACTGTTTCCAAGCCTGGAGCTCTTCTTACTCATTTAAGCAAATGCCTTCATTTCCTAAGGAGGCTCGCTTCCAGACCCCACGCACATGCCATTTTGTCTTGAGAGCACAGAGATGGCGCCTTTCAATGACTGTTTTTAATGAGAATTATTTTTCATCTTCTTCATCACTGTCTTTCCCAGAGCTACCACTTATTACTTCCCTGTACCAGATGCTCTGCACGTTTCTGCAGTATTACTTTGTGTAGCACCATGAGTTGTCTGTCCCTTGGTTACAGATGAGAAAACTGAGGCTTGGAGTGCTGAAATGTCTTATTTGAAGTCTGATAAGCTCTCAAATCTCAGGAAGCTGCCTGCTTTGTTCAGTCCCATGCTTCGTAATGAGCCACCTCAAGCGAAGGCCTTCTCTGCAGGGAAGCACTCAGTTTTAAGCTCCTAAGATGGGCTGCAGAGCACAAAGAGCCTTCCCCCAGTGGCTCTCCCTTTATTGGGAAAAGCTGGCCTCCTCTACTCTACAGGGACCTGGGTAGGTCAGAACCCGCCTGGCTGAGGTGAGGTGGGAACTAAGAGGTCATGTGTGTGGCAGAAATCAGAGCCCAGAGACAGGAAGAGCCTTTCCTAAGGTCACAGGGTAAGTTACAGGCACTGCGGGGCTAGAAGCTGGGTCTTTTGACTTGCAACCAGGTCTCTGTCTCCCTGCTGGGAAGTGATCTCAGTAGATGGTACCTGAAACTGAAGGAAAAGCTTTAGAGGTGCCAGGCTGCTCTGTCCTTGGAAAAGGCCGGCACTGGCACACAGTCAGACCGCCGAGGGCAGGAGGAAGGTGACAGAGGCGGTGAGCGGGGCCCAGTCTGGCGGGTAGCGATGGGGCAGGGCAGCAGCACGGGCTCAGACAGGAGAGGAGCGCAGGCCTGATCGCCCAGCCTCCCCTTGCTGTGCTGCCCCATCCGACTTCTGGCAATAGGGCTCTTCGAGGGATTTCCAAGAAGCTGAGGGCCTTCGCCTTACTGAGCCTACCATGCTGCCGCAACCTCCAAGAAGGACCTTCTAAGGACCATAACCTTCCCTGGCCAGAATCAAAGCAGCTGCAGGAAGTGAGACATCTGTCCTGGCTCTCTCAGCAGGTGTTCAGTGAACCTCAGGGTTAGATAACAGGAAACTAGGCAAACAAGAGCGCCGAGCGGCCATCCCCATGGAACTTTCACTTTGGCCAGGATTAGGAAGCAAGATGAATACGAGGAAGGAGATGAGACAATCAGTGAGTTTCAGGTACGGGGAATAACTGGAGGTGCTGGGCCTGGAGATTCTTTTAAGGAGAGGGGTCAAGGGTGGTCCTTCTGGGAAAGAAGAGGGACTCTAGGGATTTTCTGGGTGCAGATCTGGCACTAGAGTGCTCAGGCAGGGGAAGCAGCAAGTGCAAAGGTCCTGAGGTAAGAAACAGCTCCATGAGTTCCAAGAACAGAAAGAAAGCCAATAGGGTGGATTTTATTGGAGATTCAGCCCTGGTGATATTTGGAGCACCCCAGGATTCCTGGCCTGAATCCCCTGCCTCAATTATCTATTAGGATGGTTTTTCTCCTTTGTTTCTGTGGCCATCATTATGGTTTTTCCCATAGGTGCCTGTGTTTTCATGCACGTCCATATGGCTGGGGCACAGGTGCAGTGCAGACAGCAGCTCTTCTAAATGCCACACTCCCTCCAGGCTCCAATGTGACGGCTTGTTTGCATCTCTGATAGCTGCATCGTCATTAGAAGCAGTAACCAGATCAAAATAGCATTTCTTGGACCTTGCAAAGTGAAAAATCATGGTGGGTTTACATTTTGGTTACTAGGCAGAGTGCTAAGGTTTGCAAAGCTCTGTCTGTGGTTATTTAATTGGAGAAAGCTGCTCTCATTAAGGACTCTTACTAAACACACCATTAGCTCCAGGAGAGACGGCCCGAATCACACCACGCCTACTCATCTGCTGGCTACTGATAGACATTAACTGACTGGCAGATCTCACTTGAGAGGAGACAGTGTACTCTTTAATCTTGCTCATATGCCAGGTTGGGACAGGTGTGCACCCGTACTAGAGATGCCGCTGGAGCCTGGTCCGGCCAGGTTGGTAGTGCCTGACTACATTTGGCCTGGTGGCTCCACACTGATAGAAGGAAGGAAATTTGGTCACCTAGGATCCTCTCCTTCCTCCCCATGTGCAGAAGGCAGCAGACCTCCCAAGGGAGGAAGCATCCCGAGGTCTCAGAGGGGACTGGCAGGCCATCTGGGGTCTCCCCCAGCCACCTCACTGTGGCTCTGACTCTTACACCCTGTGCCACCTGGAATACACATTGCTTGAAGAGATGCCTTTCCCCATCCGGGTCCGCTGTGGAATGTGAGGGCTCTGATGAAGCCCTAATAGCACAATACAGGGATCTGTGTCTGCCAGTTTCCTCAGGACAGGCTCTTGCTCTGTCCTTTTAATTTTAATTAAACTTTTGAGATCATTTGTAGATTCACCTACAGTTGTAAGAACAGAGATTCTATGTACACTTTACCCAATTACTTCTGTTTTTATTTTAAAGGTAAAAGAATGAAAAAATATCAACAGACACACAGGCATTTACAAAATAACACAAAAAATACAAGCAATACAGAATTTTAGATAAGGTGATAGGAAATTGATAATGGTTGTTGTATTACATATTGATATCTTCACATTGGTTACTCAGATACACAAATATAGGCATGTAAGATTGATCAAACACTTAAACATTAACTGTTCCTTTTAATAAAGCAATAGAAATCAGCAGTACAACTATTTTAGCTATCCTGTGTATACACAGGGGTAGGCAGAGAGTTCATGAACAGAAAGCAAACTGCATGGGAAATACTTCAAAGAATCAACAACTGGGATCTCATCTTACTGAAAAGTTTTGCACATCTAAAGAAATCATCAGTTGTGTAAAAAAAAAAAACACACAAATTGGGAAAATATTTTAGCCAACTATCCCTTGGACAAAGGACTTCTATCTAGAACATATAAAGGATTTTTAAGAAATCAGCCCTTCCCAATTCAAAGACCCAATCCAAAAATGGGTATCTGAGATGAATACACACTTCTCAGATAAAGAAATACAAATGGCAAATAAATACACGAAGAAATGTTCAGCATCATTAGTCATTCGAGAAATGCAAATTAAAACAACACTGAGATTGCATCTCACCCCAGAAGGAATGGTATCATCAAGAAAGAAACCCATAACAAATGCTGGAGGAGCTGTGGGGAAAAAGGGACCCTACCCTATTACTTCTGATGGTAACATCTTGCAAATGTCTAAGTGCACAGTATCGTAGCCAGGACACTAACTTTGATACAGTCAAAATGGGGACATTTCCATCCTCCAAGGAGCCTTCGTGCTGTCCTTTTATAGCCATGCCTACCTCCCCCAGCTTGTTCCTCCCCTAAAGCATTTGTAGCCACTAAACAATTCCCCATTTCTTGCATAACACTTTGGACTGAGTTTTGTTGCTCATCATAATTCTCTGAGATTCATCCAGGTTGTCGTCTGTGCATATGTCAGGAGTTTATTCCTTTTCATGGCTGAATAGTAGTCCATGGTGTGGCCATGCCACAGTCTGTTTAACATTTTACCTGTTGAAGGATATCTCAGTTAGTTCCAGTTTGGGGCTATGCTATAAACAGAGTTGCTATAAACATCCATGTTGCTTTTGGTGTGAACGTAAGTCTTCATGGTTCTGGAAGAGATGCCCAGCAGTACAATTGCCAAATTTTATGGAATTTTCATACTTTGTGTTTTGAGAAACTCTTCACCAGAGCAACTTTTCTGTATTCTTACCAGCAATATCTTAGTGACTGTAGATCAGCCCCTGCATTTAGTGTTGTCATTATTTTTTATTTTAACCATGCTAAGAAGTACATAGTTGTATGTCACTGTGGTTCTCATTTACATTTCCCTAGTGGCTAGTGATGTTAAACACCTTTTCATGTGCTTATTGTTGCCGAGCGTGGTGGCACACACCTGTAATCCCAGCACTCGGGAGGCTGAGGCAGGAGGACTGTTACAAGTTCAAGACCAGCCTGGGCTACATAGTGAGCTCAAGGCCAGTCTGAACTACACAGCAAGACCCTGTCTCAAAAAGACAAAAAACAAAAAAACAATCATGTGCTTATTGTCATATGTATATCCTTTTGATGAGATGTCTCTTCTTGTTTTTCATCCATTTTTAAATTGGGCTGTTTGTTTCTACTGTTCATTTTGTAAATTATTATAGTTTAAATACCAGTTCCTTGTAAGGTATGTGCGGTTTACATATATATTCTCCTCCTCTGTGACTTGGTTTTTTAAAAAATCCCTTGGAAGAATCTTTTTCAAAGCAAAAGATTTAAAATTTTGTTGAAGTCTACATTTATCAAATTTTTGTTCTATAGGCTGTGCTTTACATATTAAGACAAAGGACTCTTTATTTCCTGAAGCTTTTATCCTTTTTTTTTTTCCTTAATGTACATTTCACATTAAGCCTATGATCTATTTGGAGTTACTCTTTATACAAAGCATGCTACGTGGGTTGAAGTACATTTCTCTTTTTTAACAGATGTCCAATTTTGTTTAACATCATTTGTTAAAAGTGACTGTCTTTCAAGCTCTATTGATTCGTATCTGCAATCTTGTCAAAAATCAACTGGACGTATCCATGTGAGTGTATTTCTAGCTTCTCTCTTCTGTCCCACTGATCTGTGTGTGGCCCTCTCTGCCATTCTCATACAGTCCACACCGCTAGCAAGTCCTGAGGCTGGGAAGAGTGATTATTCCTATTTGTTGTTTTACAAAGATTGTTTTAGTAATTCTAGTTCCTTACTTTCCATATGAATTTTAAAATAGCATCCGGTAAGGACTGTTTGATAACCACCTTTTACTTACCAATATCAGTGAGATATGTGTGACTTTCCCATGACAATAATCACATGCTTCTGCTATAATTTTAAATTGTTCATAATATTCTCTTGTGTGGACATAGCTTCGTTTATCTGGTTGCCCTTCAGTTTTGGATACTGACACTTAGGAGTTTTCTCCTTTTATGGGGAGTTAAATCCATGAAGGCTAGGCAAGTGCTTCATCTCTAATCTGCATCCCCTACTTTTTATTTTGAGACAGAGTTTTGCTAAGTTGCCCAGGCTGACCTCAAACTTTAGATTTCCCTGCCTCAGCCTTCCAAGGAGCTAGGATTACAGACATACACCAGATTTTTTCTCTGTATTATTTTTGTTCAATTACCTTTGTGCTGTTATAAACAATACTCTAATAAATATCTTAAGGTGCCATTTCTGAAAATATATTTGATGATTCCCTTAAGATTTCCTTGAATTAAATTGCTAATATCTTCTTGATTCTTCTGTTTTCCGATCCCTAATGGAGGTCCAATTCCCTGAACCAAAGCTGATAGTGGGTTGTTAGCTTGAACCTCGTTCTACCTTTGACTTGCCCATCACCCCAAATTGTTTCCTTCATGGCAGATGAACCATCCAAGCTCTCCACAAATCTGTTCTTGCATCTTCTTTGAGGCTTTCCCTATAGTTCCAGGCTCCATGTCCTTTTACTAACTCCAGATGCACGACGGATGGGAAATGGACCCCGCACCTTGCTCTTTCTGGAGGACTTTCCCCCACCTCCTGCAGGTGCCTAGTGATCTTTTGCGGGGGCAGTGCTCTTCCAGGACTGGGGGCCTCCTGGATCTCTGCTGCAAAACTTCCACCTCCATTTTTGAGTAAAAGATCCCTCCATGCCCTGAGCAGTGTGTGACTATTTTAAGGACATTTTTCAGGGGTTTCAGAGAGTAAGTAACAGAATAGCTTTCTGGGGTGCTTGTTAAAATTCTTGAATATGTTTAAGGGATTTGCATTTTCAAAGAGAAAATGTTTTCTGTTTGATGTTGAGAGAGGATGATTTTTTTTTCCTTTCTTGTGACTTTAAATGATTTGCTTGGCTTTCTAGTAGAAAGACCACAACTCTTATATTTTGGATATGGCATTTGTTAGAATCCTCAGTGGTTGATTATGGGAAGGATGTGTGTAAATGATTTTGAAATACATTTTCAAACAAATGACCATCTGCAAGTTGTCATCTTAAAAATAGCTTTTTCCTTGTATGGAGAAATTTCATTTGTTTGAAGGAAATAGTCACAATATATCAAAATTATTAGTGCCAAATGATCTTTCATCATGACCCAGTGTGTATCTTTCAGAAGAAATGGAATCAGTCTTCCCCCTTGTGGATAATGAGGAAAGTACCTTATTTTCGCACCAAAAGTTATGTGCAGGAGTTCTGAGGGAACCATAGAGAATGTGGTTATCGCCTCCTTAGTTAAAGGTAATAGGAGGTGTATTTTACATAAAATTTATATTCAGGTAACTAGACATAGCTTGGTAATAGCTAGTTGACTTAATCACTGGTATTTAAAGATGGTACTAAAATAAGCAAAAAGAGTGATGTTAGTTGTCTCATGTGTCCCAAGCTGTTGGCACTTTCATCAGGTAAGTCATTCTTCATACCCTGAGAGGCTCAGGGCACTCAGGGCAGTGTGGGCGAGGTAAGGAGCTACGGCGACGCCTAGGGAGGTAGTCATCACAATCACTGTCACTTTGGAGGAGGTTGCTATAGTCCAGGTGTTATTCTTATTGCTTATGATTATTCTTTAAATTAATTCCCTTTATAAACTTCTCTTATTACCATCCCCATTTCTCAGCTGCAGAGATTCAGGCCTTGCTCCAAGGAACCAAGCTGGGAATGGGCAGATCTGGGGTACAAAGGAAGGACTGCCTGACTCCAAAGCCTGATACCTGGATCAAGGGCTAGAGGCAGCCTCACTGTGATGGGGTATGGGAAAGCTCCAGAGAAGCTTTGGGCTCAGAAGGAGCAGGGGACTCCTGTCCTTAGGGAGTTATGCTCTTTTTTTCTGTAACAATTGTAGAGAAGGAGGCAGAAATACTCAGAGCATCTGTTATGGGCTAAATTATGTACCCTAACCCCAATTTCTATGTTGAAGTCCTAACCTTAGTGACCTGAATGTGACTGTATCTGCGGTGGAATCTTTGAATTAACTAAGTTAAAATGAGTCATTAGGGAGGGTGCAATGAGAAATGGGGCACAGGCTGTTTCCCTAGGGTCCTCCCGGCCCTCTGGTCCAGGGCAGTGGGTGACTGGGCCGGAGGATGGGCCGTACCTTTGCTCTGCAAGCTCTCAGTTCCTCACTGTGACTGTGCACTGCTGGGCCCAGGTCTGAAGCACAGAGGGTCGCTCCCCAACCCCACCTCGAGGACCTGACAGGGGCCATGGCCTTGGAACCAGAACCCTCAAACCATAGTGTCTCCTGGCCCAACCCTGCCGGCCTACAGGAAGGCTCTGCCAGCCATAGATGACTGCCACTGTCTCCGCAGAGGGCCTTACAGCCAGGCCCAGGCTTGAGAAGGCAGGCCTCAAAGCTCGGCCGCCTCCGGCCGTAGTGCCACACAGACCCGGGTCCTGGGGTGACTGCTGTGCCCCAGCCGGAGGACATGCACCTCCTAGCCATGAAGACGAATAAAGGTCTCACCTACCCTGCTAGGTGAGGGAGCCAGGAGGGTGGAAAACAGAGAGGGAAGTACCATTCCCCTCTTGGCTAACGAAATGCCCAGCACACACTGGGAAGAGTCACTGGCTGTTTTCATATACAGTATGACAACGCTGCTCTCAACGTTCCCCGCAACCTTTTAAAAGAAAACTTGCTGCATGTGGACAATATAGATGTGAAGAGGTGGCCGACGTATGATAAAAGTTGTTTGGAAAAAAACCACACGTTTTGGAAATGCCCTTTGTTTTTAAAACAATGACAAAGAAGAAATGTCTTCTGGAAGTGACTTTTTGAAATGGAGTTCGTTAGACCATCTGGAGAAGCAACGCTAGCAGTGATAACTGGGCACAGTTGTTCTGGGAGTTAGAGGATGTGGAGCAGAAGACAGTGAGGGGAGAAGAAGGTCCAGTACCAGACTGGTTTCACGAAGATGTGGTTCCTATTGTAACTATTGTTTTGTGTGTGCATTTTAGTCCTCATCTCTCTCTCTCTCTCTCTCTTATCTCTGTCAACTATTTCTCTATCTCTGTCTCTAGATCTATCTGTAGCCATGTATAAAATTGACAATGCTAAATATTTTATTGCAGTTGTCTTTTGAGATATTCTCAAGTACCTGATACATGTTAAAAAAGTAAAATAACACATTTTGTAAATTTTTTACCAGAATGCACATGATGTGTTACGGGGAGACAGGCAAACCCCTTGTGAGCAGTGCACACTGTTTACACACTGGTTCCCTACTGCTGGGTTAGTGCACTTGTAGTGAGGCGAGTTACCGCTGTCTCTTATGTCTGGCATTATGCTTTACCTTACTGTGTATATAGGGTATGAAAAGGACAAATGAGACCTTTTACAACGTCCAGTCTTCCTCCGTGTGACAGAGGTTGCCAGTTTTGATAAAAATCAATGAAAAAATTTGTATTATAATTCCTAGGAAAGATTGTGTGAGTATTTTAGCCCACTGGGTTAGTGGAGGATGAAAGGGTTCTAGACTAGAACGTTCATATTTTCAAGACACTTGCAGCCATTGTTCCATGTGCGCAGTTTTAATCAAGACTGCTGTGTATATATGACAGAGAAATTGAGTCCTTACTTGAAACATCTAGTTTTATCTAGATGGTTAGCAGTGTCCAGTGTATGTCAAATGTAGAGGTAGTAAATAGCACTTTGTAAATATCTTTTTGCTAAAGTTCCTATGAAATATTGCCTTTTAGGAATGGAAGGGCTAAAACATCTATTGAGCAAAATGGTGTTGTCTGTACTTGTTCAAGGTTTGGAGGAGGTGGGAGGGAAGCAATTGCAAAAGGTATTATGTTAGTGCATTTGTACATGGAAAGTTTGAGACACCCTTTTCCTGTACACTTTGTGGATTTTGTTTTGCTGTATATACAATGTCTACTATGGTCAAGTAAGCCCAATTTTTGCAATATCTAGTCCCTAAATGTTAAAGGTTGCCAGTGTATGACAAAATACACAGAAAAGCTTCTCCTGTAAATGAATTTTGGATTCAGCCATCTCTGACATTACATATGCCCGTACTTGTCCACTGGATTGAAGCAGAAAAAAGAAAATGGGACCAAAATGGTCACATTTAGAAGATATCTCAGATTACAACTATTGCTATATGTGCGGTTTTATTTATCAGGGCTGTATAATTGCAGACAAATTCTTATATAAAAAATCTAATTCTAGATATGTAAAAGTGCATGATGTGTTTAAAAGTAGAAGTAGTGGAATAACACTTTGTAAATAGCTTTTTATAAACTGATAGGAAACACTGTGTTTGCAAATAGAATGTTTCAATCACCTCTGAGCGGTAATGTCGGTACTTGCTCCCTGGTTTGAGGGAGGTGGGGGAAAAGAAATGGTGAAATGTGTTTTGTTAAGTGTATGGTAGAAAATCTCAGCTTGTCCATTGCTCTTACATTACATGCATTTCATTTAACTTTGCCATACTGTATTTATAGTGTATGTATTGGACGTGTGAGTCCTAATTTTATATCTAGGCTCTAGATATTAGAGAGGTTGCCAACGTATTATAAAAGCAGAGTGAGTAAACTAACACATTTTGTCCACTCTGTGTTAAAATTCATAGAAAGACTGACTTCTGCAAAGGATTTTGGGACGTGTAATTATAAAATCACATTTGAATGACACATGTGCCTGTATCACATGTGACAAGAAGAGAAGAAACCGGAAGGAATAAAGGATTCTAGGCCAGAATGTTCCTACTTAGAAGACACTTTTAGATATAACCATTGTTGCATGTGTGTGGTTTATTCAACACTGCTATGTATATAGCAGACAAATTTGAGTCCATATTTGAAACATCTAGTCTTTCTAAATGTTTAAAACTGCACAAAGTAGAGGTAGTAAACAGAACATTTTGTAGATAGACTTTTTGTTAAAGTTAATGAAATAATGCCTTTAGGAGATGGAATGACAAACCACCGATCTGAGCAGTAGACATAATTGTGCTAGTTCACAAAGGAAAGAGAAAAAGAGAGCACAAAGGGCTCTAAATCAATGTGGTTTAGGCGAAGTGAGACTGATCACCATCCCTTGGCATGTTGTTTTATTTTCCTGTATATATAGTTATATATAAAGGACAAAGGAGTCCTGGTTTACATCTACTCTTTTTAGATATTAAGGAAGTTGCCAGTGTATGACAGAGGTAGAATGAGTAAACTAACATACAGAGTAACTTTGTGTTACAATTCATTAGAAAGAATTTTCTTAAAACCACTTAGGAAATGACATTGTGAAAATCCCTTCTAAGTATGATGTATGTACATATCTGTCCCCTGGGTTAAAAAAGATGGAAAGGGGAAAGGACTCTAGACCAGAGTGTTCTTATTTGGATGACATTTAAAAATTATAACCTTTGTTATGTGTATGTGTGCAATTTATTCAATGCCAAAATACATAGGAGACATTTAAGTTCTTATTGGAAACATCTAGTCTTTCTAGATGTTTAAAGTTCACACATGTGGAAGTCAAGAGCTAATATAAAGCACTTCAAGTACTTTTTTGTTACTTTACAGGAATGGTTGTATTTTGGGAATGGAATTGTCGATGTCTTGGAGAGCATGCTGGGGACTCAGGGGTGCGGGAGGGGAAGTGCGCAGAGGGGGGATGGAAGCGAGCTCAGCCTTGCCAGTGTTCTACATGCACATTTTAGTCACTATTGCTGGGTTTCAAAGGATAAGTCTTACTGCCCAAATTATGTTAGAAGTGGCAAAATAATCCCTATATAAATGTCTTTTTGTTAGCCTTTAGGAAGAACTGTCTTCTAGAACTGATATTAAAACCACCTGTTGGAGGTAGATGGTCTTGAATTTAGTCCCTGACATGATGAAGAGGGAAAAGGCTGGGTGAGGGTGCAAGGGCTCTTTGCTGGTTTCTCCATATCTGGAAGATGATTTTAGATTATAACCATAGGCCTGTATGTGCTTTTTTGATAAAGTATTTGGGCTTATTATTATGCACAAAGTTCATATTCTATTGCACAACATCTAAGCTTTATAGATATCCTGAGGTGACAATGTGTGATAAAATCTAGAGGGCATGAGTTAGGCAACGTTTCAGTAACTAATTTTATAATTGATCGAAAAGATGCATCTTGGACTTGGAATTGTTGCAACAGCCCTGGCAGTGTGTATCAGGACTTGGCATTAGGCTGGCAGGGGAGGAGCAGAAATAAACACACAAGGAAAGATGTGTGCCAAGTGTTCAGGTTTATATTTTGGTAAGAGTAATAGTGTGTCTTCTAGCTCCACTGTAGAAATGCACTACTAATTCAGTGGGAACATGCCCTCTTGCTAATATCTTAATAGCAGAGACTTGGTAACTCTCCGACACATGGCTTGGTGTACTCTGTTGCTTTGTATCTCATTTTAAATTGAGCATTAAGGAAATGCAGTATTGTAGCTGTAACCTTGCCAATACTTCTATTTAGAGGCCATTTTTATTTTCAGTAAAATTTTTGCTCCCAAGAAAGGCAGGTTTACAATCTTTTTCTAACAGATTGAGTTGGTGTAGTGTGTTCTTGGTTATCAAAAATACTCTTGTAGCTTTGGGATTTCGAATTGTTGAATATTCATAATGTGTGGAAAAGCATGACACACACTGTACAAACTCAGTCACATGAAATGGCATGTTGTGTATGTACACACGGGACCTAGAAGAACACTTCCAGGTAAGCTGCTCATGACCGTGGATGGCTCTGTTCTTTGTTTCTTGTGTTATTATTTCCTGTAATGCATATATTAATTTTTTTTAAGATTATTTTTAAAACTAAAACAGAGTTACTAGGGTGGGCACTAATCCAATATAGCTATTAGGTATCTTTACAGGAAGCAGAAATTCAGACGCACAGAGGAATACCATATAGAGACACAGGGAGAGGAGAGCCATCTGTAAAACAGAGAGAAAGGCCTTGGGAGAAACTAGCCGCTCTTACACGTTGATTTTGGACTTCTAGCCTCTGGAGCGATGAGAAAACACATTCCTGTTGTTTAAGGCACTCAGTCTGTGGCACTCTCTTTAGACAGTGCAACCATACAAACCCAGCACCACGGCCTTTAGAAGTCTGTTGGCTGACTTGATGGCTTCCCTGGGCAGGGTGCAGGCTGCCACATTAGAAGGGATGGGCAGGGAAAATGGCAGGGGCTGGGGGCACAGTCAGTCCAGGGTGGCTGGAGCAGGGAACAAAGGCCGGAGATTAAACTGGGGAATATCTGAAATGCCAGGCCAGAGACTGTGAGTTTTGCTTCAGAGACAAGAGAAAGTCACCAAAGGCTCTGAGAGAGGAAGTGATGAAATCAAATCAGAATTGTTAATGCCCGGAAGCAGGTTATGTTGGAAGAGTGAAGTGAGGACCAGCTAAGAGAGGCAGCACCGTCCAGGATCAGTCACACGGGCCAGGATGGGAGTGGCAGGGCAGTGGGTCCCTGAGAACAAAGGTGACACAGAGCCCTTCACAAGGAATCCCGATGACACTAAGAGGTGAGCAATGTGGTGACCAGAGACTGGGGAGGGAAATAAGGACTGGAGGAAGCGAGGTTTGGTAAGAAGCAGTAAAACACCGAAGTGGCATCAGTGTCTTTATACGACTACTGTCTGCAAAGCCACGTTTGATTTGTCGGCATTGAAAATTGGACAGTGTCTTTACAGTTAAAACTTGTCCTTCTTAAATGTCTTATCCAAATTGGACAAGAGGGCTGGGAGCAGTTCATCTGGTAGTCTGGCAGAACAGAAAAAGCAAACACGTCATCAATCCTTTCAGGAAGAAATGAAAGATATTAAAGGCACTGGGTTACTTCTATGCCTTACGAGCCTACAGAAATCTCAGCATGGTCCTGTTCTGGGATGATTTAGAATCAAAAATTTACTAAAGCTTTTCTCTTGAAAAAATAGAAAACGAGAATATCCTGGGACAGAGAGAGAAACCAGAAGCACAGAGAAAAAGGAGAGTGTCCCCAAATGGTGAAAGGAAAGCTCTGCCTTTGAAAGACCCCAGTGTGAATGACTCATGACAGAGAGCCCCTAATTTTGCCTATCAGAACAACTTCAGCAAACCCTGCCAGCCCCTTCTGGGTGACACAAATCACCAGGGAAAGGAAGGAAAACACAGGGTTTGTGGTATTCGGCCTCCAAAATACAACCAAGTTGCAGTTGATTCTCACTGAGCATGAGGTCTGTGAGCACAAGCGCTGTGTCGTGGGGGCCCTCATGTGGGTTTCCACGCTCTCGTCCTTTTCCAGGCACCATGCCTGCAACAACCATGGGGGAGTCGAGTCAGGCTGGCTGCAGGCAGCCCTATGCCTCCTGAAGACAACTTTCACTGACCAGGGCAGCTGTCCCAAGTCTCTGCCTTCTCAGACTACAAGCTGCACTCAGCATTGTGGGGACCATGTGTGCCTGGAGATCTTGGCCAGTGGGAATTTTAAGCATCCTGTCCACACTGTCCTCACCCATGCCTGCCAGGGCAAGCCAGGTGGCCCCAGTTCCACGGATGAGGTATGAGGCCTAGGAAGGGCTGGTGCCCCTCCCTGACCATGCAGTCTGTCTGGGTACAAAGCATGCTCCTCCTACAGAGTAAGGACTGAAACACAGGCTCTGCTGTCAGAGGGACCTGGACGTGTTCTCAGTCAAATGACCCTGACCACTGCCGTTCCTGCTGGCACTGGGATTGTGAGGGTTGTGTGTGAAGACACATTTAAAATGTTTACTTGGCACATGCAGAGCTTGGTGCCAAGTCCTAGCTTTACCAGTTTGTAGCCCTGGACAAGTCATTTGCCATCCCTGGCCCTGATCCGACCCAGTCCATGTGCAGGTGTGAGGGCTGGTGAGGATTCAGGCTGTGGAAGGCCAGCGGCTCATGAACCGGCACAAATGAAAAAGAAATTCATAGATTTGATTTTTACAAAAATTTAAAACTTGTTTCCTCAAAAGATTTTGTTAATGAAATAAACAATGAAGGCACAGTTAAAGAAAAAATATTCACAATACATCTTTTTTTTTATTAGTACATATTTGTAGTACCTAGTGGATACACTCACTGTAGGGAATCGGTACAAATATGTGTTGCATCTTAATCCTGTTATTCCCCTTTTCCTCTCCTCCTTCCACTCTCCCTCCACCCCAGGTCCCTTTCTCATCCCCAAAAGTTCTGTTCTTTATATACAAAGAGCTCTTACAACACACTGCTAAGAAGACAAATATATATATATATGGCAAAATGAAGATGCTAACATGTATCTAACATAGACATGGACAAGTGATTCTCTCTCTCTCTCCCTCTCTTTCTCAAAATCTTACACACACACACACAATCTTACACACACACACACAATCTTATACACACACACAATCTTACACACACACACATACACACACACTTCCCCCAGAGGGTCCAGTTACACACACAACAATGTAGCAGTGGCAAGAGGATGCTCTGAAAGAAACCCTACCTTCTTATCTTTCTGATCAAAGGATCGAGGGCAGGAGAATCCTGATGATGATGCAGGAGAAACCCAGAGAGGTAGGTAGCCAGAAAAGCTGTCCCCTGCTTCTGTGAATAAACATACATGAGACTCAGCCTAACCCCTGAGCCATGTATGAATGGGGCAAACCCAACCCAGCACAACAAAGCATTAAAAACCAAAGTGAAATTTAAACCATGTGCATATGTTTTTAAAATATAATTGCTAAATAATGTGTGCTCAAGACAAACCTAAATCAGTACATCAAGACTTGGAGAGCTGAACTGAGATTTGAATTACTATATATAGAAGGCAAGATAGAAATTGCAGCTCAAATGTAACTGAATTGATTACCTGCTAAAATAAAACCACCAATGTATTCCAGAAGAGTATGTACAGAACCCAAAGTCTAAAACAAAATGACAGTCTCTGTCTTTGGGATAATTCAAAATTACCCAATATGCAAAGAACTAAAAAATGTGATCAGTTTTCAAAGGGGAAAAAGACCAGTTGCTACCCCCAAGGTGACTTAGGTGTTGGAATTATCAAACAAAGAATTCAAAGGAGCTGTTGTAAGTATGCTCCATCAGGGTAAGAAAGCACATTTGGAAGGAGTAATAAGATATCTCTTAGCGGAGGAATGAGAACTATAAAAATAACCAAAGGAAATATTAGGCTGAAAAAGACAACTTCCTAATGTAAGAATATCACTGGATGATCTCAATAGCAGAATGGTGGTGACAAAAGAAAATATCTGTACATTTAAAGGTAGATTAATAGAAATTATATGATATCAAGTACAGAGAAGAAAGACCAGGAAAAAAATTAAACACAGCCTCAGGGACCCATGGGAAAACACAAAAATATAACATGCACATCACGTAAGTCCGAGAATGAGAGAAGAAATAGAGTGAGAAAAATACTTGATAAATAAAGAACTAAAGCTTCTCAAATTTGGCAAAAGAAATACATTGACAGAGTCAAGAGGCCTCTTAAGCCCCCCAAAGGATAATGTGAAAGAAAACCATGCCAGTCACACTCTAAACTGTTGAAAAGCAAAGGTAAAGGAAATCTTGAAAACATCTAGAGGAAAATGAATGTTGTAATATATCCATGCTACTCCACAAAGAGGAATAAACTACTGATTCATGCAACAACACAGAGTATCATGCTGAATAAGAGAACCAAACAAAATATGTATTTTTGACTCCATTTATATAAAATTGTAGAAAATGTAAACTAACACGGAGGGACAGAATGCAGCTCAGTGGTAGTCCAGGGATGCAAATGCAGGGAAGCTGGATTATAAAAGTGTCGAGGGGGGGGATTTTAGGGGTTGCTAAAAATGTGTATCTTGAATATGGTAATAGTTTTGTGCATGTATAATATGTGAAAGCTGATCAAATTTAAATTTTGAACATATGTGTTTTATTTTAATTATAACAAGTTATTCACATGGGCAAGAAATCTGAGCACTTAACAAATGAAACTATATAAATTGGCAGTATTTACAAGGAAAGATGCTGAGCAGTGGTGCACCACTGTGTAGCCCCCAGGGCGGCAAACATTTCAAAGTGATGGTGAGAATGTAAAGAAATCAGAACTTTATACACTGCTGTTGGGGATGTAGACATAGTATATCCATTTTGGAAATTAAGCAGTTTCTTACTGAGCTATATATTAACTATGTGGTTAAGCTACTCACATCCTAGCTGTTTACTAGGAGCAATGAAAACTATACTCACACGAAGTCTTATGCGTACTATTCATAGCAGCATTGTTGGTGGAAACAGCTGAAATCTGTCTGCCCAGAGGCACAGATAAGCAAAGTGTGCTCTGCCACATAATGGCGCGCTACTCAGCTACAAAAAAGAGCAAACAGCATGCCACAGCAAGGGTGAATCTTAACACACAATGCTGAATTTAAAATGTTAGTATGCACGGAAGAGTACTGTGGTACTCCACTTAATCTGGAGCCGGAAAAATGGATCTATATTGCTTGGGACGGGGAAGAAATATCTCTTTGCAAGTAATGGCATGAATTACATGGGCGTACAGATTTATGAACAGTATACTTTTTGCCTTATGTAAATTAGTCCTAAATAAAGCTGATCTACAATATGGTAGGTAACTGCACAATCTGAATTAAATACATGTAAAGTTAAAGAGGTCAAAATAACATGGTATTGGTACCAAGAGAAACACAGATGGATAGCAAATAAATTCTAGAAACTGATGAGTTTATGATAGCTTAAGAATTTGGAATGTGGTAATTGTGGCATTCCAAATCAAGTAGTCGAGGGAGAAATAAATTATTAACAGATGCTATTGAGTCATCTGACCATTTAAAATGCAAAAAAAAAGTAGCCTAATCTACACTTACAAAAGTAAATTCCACGTGGCTTTAAAAGTCCATAGAAAAGGAAAGGCGGCGTAAGTGGCCTAGCAGCAGAAGGGAATCTGAGAGTGCGGCTAGCAAGATGGTGAGGGCGTCTTTCCAGATCACACTTTGCAGGGAAACCAGCTGGGGGAAGGCTGAGGTCCTCTGTGGTCCACGGGGGCTCTCCTGCTTCAACCCTAAGGCTAGAGAAGAATCTGAAGCCCCTTTTCCCATCCCAGTGCTGAGGCTCCACCCCGCAGTGTATGAAATGATGCAGGAGTGGCACAGTCCTGACTTAAGAGCTTGCAGTGAATGCTGTGAGGGAATTGGCCAGGGACCTGACACTTAGGTGTCACAGGGCTGTTCCCTCCCTCTAAGGAGGAGACCAGCCCAGGGCCAGGAGCAGGGTGCGAGAAAGTGAGTGCTCCACGTGTAACGAGTCCTCCCAAGAGTGTGTCGCTTCATAATAACATGGGAGGAACCAGAGAAGCAGCTGAAATTGAATGACAAGCCCAGACAGCCACATCTCAGGGCAGCCCTGAGGACACTAAGAGGTTCAGGGGTGGACAACCCACTCCAGCTCCCTTGCCTTAGTGGAACAGACCCTTGGGGCTCCTCCTCGCTCTCCTCACCCTCCACTGGGAACTCTGGGTCCACTCTGAAGTATCCCAGCAAAACTCTACAGTGAGCTCACCGATCTCAGCTACAAAAAGCTGATCTGGTTACAAAAGATGCTCAAATTCTCTCTGTTCAGTTGAGAAGATGGGGATTAATCTGAATTAAGAAACAGGTGCTGGATGCTTGGGTAGGAATCTCCATGGCAACAGAATCTTCTGGCTCTCTTGCCTGGCACCAGGCCTCTAGTGGAATCTTCTCCCGAAAGGTAGAGGGGTTTGCCAGATGAAGAGGAGACCAGGCAGAGGAAGAGAAGGAGGAGGAAGAGGCCAGCGAGGGAGGCTTTGTCCTTCAGAGCCGAGTTTAAAGATTAAGCTTACTCACATCAGGACTCAGGGACACCGCTGACTTCACCTCAGGACCCCCTCAGCGGTGTGGGCTGGAGACGTCAGCAGAATTATACCCGGAGTGGGTGGCCCCTATCCTGCAGCTTGCTGTGCTGTTAAGATAGCTCTTCTTCCGCTTTCTCTCTATTTGCCACATTTTGAATTAACTTTTGTTTTGCACCGCATCAGGCTTGACTCCCCCATTTCGTGCTAAGAGCCCTACTTCCTCATTCTTCATCAGAGTGAGGGAGGAGAGCTGAAGAGAGACAGATGGTCATTATGGGGGACCCCTAGCTCCCCCCAGATACACCCTGCTGGATGTACAGTTCCTTCTTGAGACTCCAAGGGAGAATCTATTCCGTGTCTCTATCTTGGCTGTTGGTGATGGCTGATAATCTTTAGCATTTTCTGGCTAATGCCTGTGTCACTTCAGTCTGTGCCTAGATTGTCACATGGCCTTTTCCCTGTGTCTGTGTCCAAATTTCCCTCATCTTCTAAGCACACTGCCCAGGGTTTATGGCCTACCTTCACCCACTATGACCTCATCTTAACTGGATTACATCGGCCAGGATACTGTTTCCAAATCAGTAAGGTCACACTCACAGGTACCAGGGCTAGGACGTGAAGCACATAACGACTCACACAACAGCATAGAAGGCTCAGAAGAGCACAGGCCTTGGAGTGGTGCCATCTTGGGCTCGGCACCCGGTGCTGCCATTCAGCTCACCCTCTGCTTCCTCCGCCCAGAAAAGTTGGGGAGGACCATCCACGCTCCCAAGGGACTGCTAAAGATCGCCTTATAGAGAAAGGACTGCAGAGCTCTGTGGAGCATTGGGATGGCAGAAATTCAGTGAGAACAGCCCTGAACTGGTACTCGGAGCTTAGAGTGGCCCTGGTTCCTGTTCTCCAGGCGCTCAGTCCACGGGCCAGCACTTACCGGGGGTTTTGGGTTACAGGGAACCTCTGTGGTCAGGCTACGTGCAGATAGATGGGGCCAGCACTGCCCACAAGGGTGTGTGGCCAGGAAAAGGGGATTCAAGGTCCTGAGGCCCCAGGGCAGTCAGGAAGGATGAGGGCCAGACTGCAATAGGCCCTCCTACGGAGCCCGGAGTCCACAGGTTGGGACAGCTTGAGGACTTCCGCAGTATCGGTGGGTCCCCCGTGAGCTCTGGGGATGTCTCTGAGAAGCAATGTGGGGAAGAGGCTGGCTTTTTACCCCGAAACCCCAGACCTCCATGAGACTTCTGGGCTTGGGAAGCAAGTCCTCGCTCCGTCTCCCTGCCGCTCCCCACCAGGTGGCTTCTCCCCACCGCAGACACTGGGTCTGGCAAAGCTTAGCTCTCGGCTGAGGCCTCCTCAGCATTCTCCTCCTTTCTATCTCTTTCCTTCCCTCCCACCCCTTTTTCCTTTCTTCCAGTATTGTGTGTTTTCTGTACTCCAGGATTCTTTTAGGTCCTTGGCATAGAGTGACCTAAACTGATAAGCCTTATGTTGGAGGCGTTTGTGACCAAAAGGATAAGCATTAACCAAGAAACATGCAGACAAATGGTTTACAGTAGAGCAGTGGGTGCTCTGAATGAGAGGCAGCAGGGTGGTGAAAGTTAATATTAAAATATCACCCTTGTGTAAGCAAGAGAAATAAGGGGAGTAATCTTCCGCCAGGCACCAGGGAAGTCATCACCCAGGACAATGGAACAAGAAGAGATTCCAGAAAGGACTGGTAGCATGTGCAAAGGCCCTGTGGCAAGAGGGTACTTGACAAATGACAAAGGTCAAAGAGAAGGTCTATGTGGCTGGGCTGGACTGGACAGACTGTGGGAATGTAAAATGGGCTCAGAGTCTATAGATTATACCAATTGTTTCTTGAATAATTATCAGCCAAGTGCCTACTGTCGGCACCACACTGAAAGAGCAGGGAGGCACCAGAAAGATGAGACTACTTCACACCTGGAGCAAGCAGACCACAGACCAAGAAAAGCACCTCAGTGAGAGAGACATGATCTAGGGTTGCCCTGAGGGTAGGCTGGGAGCTGGGAGTGAGCTGAGACTTGAGCAGATCTGGGCGTGGGCTCTAAGGCAGGACCAAGCATGACAGTGCTGAGCACTGGTAAGAGGGCTGGTGCACGGGGAGCAGGGTGAGCAGGGCACACGGATGCAGGACGAGGCTGCAGCTGCTGGTCGGCCGGGCCTCGGGCTCTCGACTCACCTCACTGTGAGCTACCACTGCGAACTATTGCTGGGCTTTCTGAGCGGCACAGTCAGGTTTGGGCTCCGCAGGCCCCTCTGACCTGCTATGGGCAGGAGTGGCAGGAAGTCGGGGCCCAGTCACAGACGACACCCTGTCTCCCCAGATGTCCCTGAAGAGCTGTGAGGATGAGTCAAGGGCCTCATTCTCTCCTAGCCTGCTGGAGAAGGAGGATACAGGGCCCTTGGCCCAGCAACTACAGAGCACCAGTTCAGCTGACAAGGAGCTGCTCAGCTCCCTCAGCATCTCCTGCAAGGCCCTGGCGGCCTCGGGGGGCTTGCCTTTCTTCCGCACCTCTGAGTGGCTCACAGCCCTGCAGCCTGGGGTTTACATGGACCAAGGAGGCCAGAGAACCAGGCAGGCACCATTTCTAGAGGATTCAGCACCTTCCAGTGGCTTCTTTCCTTACTATTGCTCCAAGGAAGACACATTCCCCAGCCTGGTCCTTCCTAGCCAGCAGCACAGGGACTCCCAGGACTCTCTCCCCAGTAGGAAGGCACAGGAGGACTGCTTCTGCAAGACACCAGGCAGGAATGGATGCCCGGTGAGTTGAGGAGGCCATGAAAGACTGAAGAGCACCAGGCCCCTGGGCTGCTTCTGACCTCTGCCCCGGGGCCCACACCCCAAAAGGCTGCTTTCCAGGCCCTGGAGGGCTTCTGGAGTTTTCAGAGCCACATGTCACTAGTTAAGATCACAGAGCCTAGAGCCAGAATGCCCTGCTCAATCCCAGCTCTGCCACTTGTTAGGAAAGTGGCCTGGAAACTGCTTTATCCGGTTCCCTGTAAAGGAGGGAAAACAGCAGCCGCTGTGAGCGCCACTGTGACTGTATGCTGCCCTTATGTCCAGCCAGGTGCCCAGTCATAGGCTTCAGGTGCACCCTCCCATCCAGTGCTAATTCTAAGCCTACAGAATGCGTCATATCATTCCCATTTTATGGGTAAAAAGTGAGCCTTGGGGAGATTAACTTGGCCAAGGACACACAGCTAGCACCTGCAAGCTAGGGATCTTGCCACGCGCTTGTGCCCTGTTACACTACTAATAGCCACCAGCATCATGCGGCTGGACACTGTCCTGTAGGGAGAAGAGGTGAGGGAGGGGAGTTCAAAGCGAGCCCAGCCTCCCTACCGGGCCCCTCTGGATGGAGGTTAGTTGCATCTCCAGTGCTTGTCCTGCTGTAGAACTGGCATGGGCCCCGCCTTCTTCCCCAGCTGTGCTATCACAGGCCCAGGCAGGCCTGGCACCTGGGCTTGTATCTGGCTGACCCCCTTGTTTCCCTCTGAGCCAGGCTTCTGCTGCAGGCTCTGACTTCATCTCTGGGTCCTCACACTTACTGGCCTGCTGCCCTGTGCTACTGGTCTCAGCAGGGAGCTCCCTTGATGATGGTCTGGATGCCCCTCTCTCCGGGACCCAAGGCCTTGGTGCCTCAGGGTTTGTGCCTTACTACAGAAGCCTGCAGGAGGAGCTGCGCGCTGACCCAGGGCCTCCTGCCTCCACGTCTGGGAGAGACGAGGAGCTGCTGGGGAATGAGCACTGGCACCCAGTTCTCTGCAAAGGCAGAAAGTGGCTGGAGGTGAGGTCCCATAGCCATCAGTTTCCCCTACCTAGAGCTAGGCTGGGATCCGGCCCTCAGCCCTCTGTCCCTCCTGCCCCAGGGCCTCAACCTCCAACTCAGTGACATCCCCTCCCTGCCTGCGTAGCCAGCAGGAGGAGCTGACCCAACCTTCTGAGGCTCACCCCTTTCCTCGGGGCACCAAGCTGCAAATGCTGGTGTGCTGCTTCTCGTGCCCCTAAGTGGGCCATGGCTGGCCGTCTCCTTCAGGAACAGGAGGGAGCAGCTCAGCTGCCCAACCCCATCATATACAGCGACCCATCCAGCCCCAGGCTTCCCCCACTTTGTTCTCCCAGCTCGAAAAACTGCCCAACAAGGAGTGAGCTGCCACAGCTGAAGCAGTTCTGCTGAGGAATGACTGCCAGGTCCAGCACTCCAGCCTAGACTGGTCCTCCTGTAGCCTATCCTAAGCTGGGAGCCAGGAGAGCAGGGACTAGCCTGAGCAACGAAGGAGCATGGGTGCCCGGAGGTTGGTTTTATAAATAAACCATATCACTATCACTATAAGACTTGGGTCAGTACACTAGTTTTACTGCTTGGAGAAACAGCTGCATCTTCTATTTCTGAGCATTTAGTAGGATGAGCATTACAAAGAGATGTGAATAGAGCATTCACTGCGTACTAGTCAAGGAGAGGGTAGTACTAGTCAAGGAGAGGGTAGTACTAGTCAAGGAGAGGGTAATAGAGCATTCTTGTCCTACACAAGTCCGTGATCCTTAAACACAATCCCCATTTAACAGATGAAGAAACATGCTCCGGCAGGCAAGGTAGCATGCCCAAGCCCACACGGGAGACTAGGCATAGTATATTTACTGGTCTCCTCCATGCCACACACACCCCAGAGCCCTGCAACTGGTGTCTCGTGAATGCACAGCAGACCTATCCATGACTTCAACTCCCGTTCATTACTGAGCTCTATCTTTCAGGAGCCCTAAGAGTACGTTTACATTTGGCAGATGTTAATCCTATCTCTTTGGTGATAGATAAACTGGGGCAGAAAACAGCATATTTACGCAGAAGGGTGGGAATGTGGGCAAAGGCCTGTAGGAAAGTGCCTGCCACCTCCTGGGTCTTGGCCAGGAGGCAGCAAGTAGGCCCTCCAGTCAAAGGACAGGTGTGAATCAGCAATGGGAGAAACTGCTTAATCTTAGTCTTATTCTTCCCAGGAGAGCATGGGGAATAGCTGTGCCTGAGAGAGTCAGGGAGATGTTAAGAGTGGTGGAAGGCTGGCACACTGCAGCTCTGATAAGCCAAGGAAGGGAGAGAGGGGCTGTTACCTGCTCAGCTGCACTCCCCTCCCAGTACACAGCCCCCACAGACCCTCTCTGAGATTCACTCTGCTCCCTGAGACGCCTCTGTGAGACTCCTGTGTCAGAATCTCTTTCACTGCCTAAGTGCACACTGAGTCTGGCATCCTACCTTCCTGCATAGGGGAAAATGTCCAGAAAACCTTCCAAAATTGTCAGCCAGGAGGGCTTTGCTGCCTGGGATCCCCAAGTGCTGTGTGGCGGTGCCCTCTCCTGGCAAGTCTTGACAAGACGCTCACAATTGGTGTCTGTGGCCCAGAATTTCATTATTTGAACACTACCTGACAGGGTATCCCTGCCTCTTCCAAAAGTCAGAGCAAGCAGGCCGCAGCTCCCCTGCTGGCCCCTCTGCCCTCACTGCGGCTGCTTGCTGCAAGCATCACACTCATCGGCGATGGCTTGAACACTGTCCCGCATACTCTGTATGGAGCACCTCACAGAACTGCTGGGGCGAAGCCCACCACAGCACTCGGAAGTCATAGTGTGTCCTTTCCCTCTCCTTCAACCTGGGAAGGATCCTCGGAGCTGCCCCTGCCTGCAGCCAGTGCAGCAGCGATGCAGCAGGACAAGCATCCAAAGGATATAGTTCATGCGTAGGGTTCCCGTGCAGCCCCTCACCACACTCAGTCATCAGCAGTTCTTGTCCACCTGTTCTGCGGCGGAGCCCAAAGACACAGTGGCTGCTGGTGGATTGACACAAAGATGCAGTGGCTGACACACTGGATGGATTCCACCCCCTGGAGACACTGGACAGTGCACAAAGACTGACCGAGATGGTGGAGCTGGTGGGAGAAATGTGGGTGTCAAAAGAGACTTGATCTCCACCGATGGTCTGCAGGGGCCTCCCTGTGCAGTGAGTGGTTTCACTGAGACCCAAAGGAGGAAAAAGTTGGCCTTAGAGAAAAGCAAGCTGCTAGCAGAGGGAGTGATCAGTGCGAAACCCCGAGATACAAAACATCTGGTACATTTGAGGGCCTTTCTACACTAATCTGCAGCCTACTTGAACATGCAGCTGAGTGAGTTCCAGCTGGGCACTAGACCAGTGCCTGGCCCTGCAGCCCCAGAGGAAGTAAAAGCAGTATCCTGTTCTTACGGCCTTATGGTTGGGATGGGGACCAAACAGTAAGCCATGGAAAGAACGTGGATACGCCCACCACGTCCTGGAGCACAGCTGGGAGCCAGTGGACCGTGTGGAATGGGGTAGGGGGCTTTAAGGAAAGCCTATCAGAAGAAGGTGACAGCTGGGCAGAATCTCAAAGAGGGCACAGGAAGAAAGAGGAGAGGGCATCCCCAAAGGGACTAGGTATGCAGTCTCCCCTCTGGCAAAATATGTGGGGCATGGTGGCCACACTGTCCTGCTGGGGCTCCAGCCTAAGGGAAGGCTGGGGAGAGGAAGGGCCACCAGACCCACTCCAGATGCCTAACTGTGGAACTAGGATTTATGCTCAGTCCAGGTGGAGTCATTGGAGGTCACTGCAGACAGGAAGGCCAGAGCAGGTTCAAGGGGCCCAAGCTTTCAGAAGCTCAATGGCAGCAACAATGAGGTGGACACAGGACTGGAGCAGAGGGACCCAGGCCCCTGTCCACTGTGATCCAGGGAGGCAGTGACATGGGCATGGGATGGGCTGTAAAGGGGCCTGAATGTTAAGGTCACGGAGGAGATGAGGCCTAGGGAGAGAGAGAGGGAAGATGCTGCCCAGGTTGGTCTCATGCTGGCTAGGTGGAGGTGCATTCCTCTAGCAAGAGGAGGAATTAAGTAGGACCACTTTGAGGAGTGAGTTAGAGAGGCTATCCCAGACAAGCTGTCCCTCCCTGACAAAGACTTTCTCCAAAGTGGAGAATGGTGTGTACTTGGAATGCAAGGAAATTCTGGTGCTTTTAACGGACATTGGCCATTCAACTGGACATTGAAAGGGCCAGTGAGAAATGGGAACTGGGCCCTAGTTGTCAAAAGATGTCAACTCTTTCCATCTGTAAGGCCCCTCTGTGGGGATAATGTCCGCATAGGCCCTGTGTAGGGAATTACTGAGGGAGCAAGACCATAGGACATACCATTTCTGTCTGACCCTAGCAAACCTAGGAGTGGGTCTCTCTGTGCCTTGTTTTTTCCCTGTGCGATGGTCAATGGCTGCCTGCTGTCCAGAGGGTAGAATGCAGGTATGAACAGTGGCACCATCCATGCCGCTCCGAAGTGGGGAAGGCAGGGACAATCAATACTCCACATTCTTCCCAGGAGGCAGCATTCTGCCGGGTCCCACGGCCAAGTGGTCTGGAACTCTCTGCGCCCCACCCACGGCTGCTACCAAACTTATGTCCCTGGCCTTCCTTGGGGTGATGCATGTCATGGGCAGGTTTGTGGTGCCCATTCCAGAAGCGAGCACAGTGGCTCCTTCTGAAAATGAGCCAACTCCTTTCAGTATGTGCCAGCTCGTTAGCAGTTGAAGCAGCAAACTTCTGGGCTGAGAAAGCCGTCTAGGGCTGCCAGGAACTCTGCCTGCCAACGCCGGGCCTCAGCTTCCCTCATGGGTGCTGACACAGGCCTGAGGGGATGGCAACCTGCCTGGCAATACTTAGGTGGTCCTGCAGAAGTGGCCTTGGGAACTGGCCGGCTTTCTTCTTGGCCAGAGGATCACTCTTCGGAGACCTTAGGCAGCACACAGACTGGGGATCCATGCTGGTGGCATCTCTGCCTCAAGACTAAATGGGTCACTGTGTGCTGTAAGAGGAGAGCTCAAAGAGTGAGTGTGACTTCGCGCCTCTGCCCAGGATTTTGCAAGATTCTCCCAGCCGGCTCTGTGCTCCACCCAAGCTTCTTCCCTCTGAGGGCTGCTTCTGACTCTCACACCTGGACACAAATACACTGTCTGTGTACCCAGAGAGGAAGGCAGCAGGGGCTGCAGGGGCCCCTCCTGTCTCTAACTCCTCTTCTCAGCAGGCCCTTTCAGGATCAAGAGTCAGTGAGCGGACTCCGTCTTGCCTTGGAAAAAGTAGGCCTGGCCAGCTGCTCCTGCGTGTTGACCTGGAAGAGAGGATGTGGGTGTGCTGGCAGAGCCCTCTTCCCCCGGACTACACTCCTCCTCATTCTTGTAAGCTGGGGTATCTTGGCTGGGACCCAGGGCTGAGTCCCTGCTGGAAATCACACAGAATCACTTTCTTTAAAGAATTAAGTAGGACCCTTTAAAGGGAGAGCAGGTCAGAATACTCTCATTGGAAAAAAACCCCAAATATGGCCAGTTCAAGTCCCTGTATGAGCATGGCCATCACCTGAGGATTTGGCCAAGTGTACAGTCTGCCCATAAAGTCTGAAGGAGAGAGGACCATCCCTCTCCCTTCTTGCTGGCCTGTGGTGGGCAGTATAGCCTGAGCCAGTGTCTGGCATGGGCCTGGACCCCTAGAGAGCTGTATCTGAATGACACGACTCTGGACCACAAGGCACTGTGGGCACAGGGCACTGAGTGGGACATGGCTAGGGCAGGCAACAAGATATCATTGCCTGGGTTTGGGCTGAGGGAGAGGGAGCCACACCTGGAATCATACTGTTGGTACAGCACAGGGACGCATGATCAGCACACAAGTGATACCTCAGGATGGGTGCCTGGATGGCAAGGATGGGTGGAGGAAGGGGGCAGCAAGAGAAGTGTTGGGGGAGGCATCAGAAAAGCCAAGAGCCATCTAGGTTGTCCCAGATGTACTCCACCACCTTGTGGCTGTAGGATGACACTCCTTGACTGGATAGGATCTCTTTTAACCTCTCTGAGCCTCACTTTACTTTACGGTAGCAGAATGTATTAGTCAGAGTTCTACAAGTGACACAGACCCAGCTGTATATGTGTGCATTTGTAGGCTCTGACTGAGTTGGAACCTGGAGGGCTGGCTGGTAGGCTGAAAACTCAGCTGCAGTCCACAAGTGGAGTGTTTTCTTCTTGAGGCTTTTCGGCTGACTAGATAAAGCCCACTAGGATGATCCAAGATAATCTCCTTTTCTTAAATCAGTTGATTAGAGATGTTAGTCACATTTACAAAATATTGTCAAAACCATACCTAGATTCGTTTTGGATTGAATCACCTCAAAATGTAGCCCTGCCTAATGAAGACATAAAGCTGACCATCGATGCCCACTCAGAGGTAGACTAGCAACCATGAATGCAGAACCCTCAGCACAGACTTTGGCTTATAAATATTCCCAAGGGAAGGTTCACGAACTGAAGTTCCCTGCAGAAGCCATATCTATACTGAAGAACCTGTAGACAAACTAGAATATCCTGATTATATATAGAGAGAATGTTGTGCATCAATAGTCAGAGTCATCTTGGGCTGTTTTTAATCACTTTTAACAGCTATTTTTTTCTATCAATTTCAGCATCTGACCCAACTCAGTCACCCTTATGACTACTGCATAAAACTCTTGGAACGTAGAGCTAAGCTTACCACATCTCCAGCCTCTACAGCATGCTATGATAGCATCTAAATCTACAGATTGGTTGTTGCCTACTGTCTTAGTTACTTTCCTCATGGCTGAGACAAAATACATCCACAACTTAAAGGAGGAGAGGTCTATTTTGGCTCATGGTTTTTAGAGACTCACCCCATGGTCATCTGACTTCGAGGCAGGAAGAGCGTGGCGGAAAGGCCTGGGGAAGTAAGCTGCTCACACCATGGTGGTCAGGAAGAAGAAAACCAAGGGAGGGTGATACAGCTTTCCAGTTCACTCCTGCAGTGACCCACCACCAACTAAGCTCCACCTCCTAGGGTCAGCTTTAGAAGCTACGGAAGTTGGCTACCGCACCTGCACAGTCCAATCACCTTCCACACACATTAGAATTTGGGGGACATTTTAGACATAACCAGACCATCTGCCTACCTGATGCTCCCACTGCTGTAACTGGTAAATGTATTGATAGGACGTTCTTTTTTTCTGTGATTGTAAAACCCATGGGGACTCTTCCACAGGCGAACACGTTATTCAGGGTAACTAGAATTAGTTTTCCCAGGCCATGTTCACCCATATTTGGCCCAGGATAAACTATGTGCTTGGGTCCTTTAGGGCAGAATTTGTTATTTTATATCAACATGCTCATTTGGTATCTGTGTGCTTAACTAGAGCACTCAGGTATCGGGTGTGTATGTGTTGGGATGGGTTAGGAAAGGGTTAGCTCAGCTGAGAGAACAGGCTTGGAGCTTACTTCCCTGTAGAAGATGGATAGCTGTCCCAAAGAATCATGGCAGGGGCTTCTGTAGCTTTTACCAGTGGTACCTCACCCCGGGCCCTTCTTTGTGAGATCCATGCCTTTGGGAATAGGCTCAACTCTATTTTTAGTCAGCTAAGCCTTTAGCTAGGATGTGGCAACTTTCACCTCCTGATTTGAGGCAGTTTTCTAAAACTGATGTGTGCAATACACAAACGGTATATACAATATACCATAACTTTCCTCATCTGGAATATGAGATTATACTACCAACCTCGTAGAGTTATTACAAGGAGTAAACTCAGGTACAGGGAGTGGGGTATAATTTACATGCAAAAAAATGATGGACATCGTCAAGAGCTAGTGTTCAGTTAGACCTGGCTTGACACTGACTTCTGAGCGACATGCTTTCCAACACGCATGAGGGAATTCCTCTGGATGCCCTTTCCTCTTTGGACAGGGACCTGCCCACCCCACCCGCATCCTGCCTAAGTGCAGCGCCTTTAAGGTCCACTAAGGGCATAAAGTCAGAGGCCGCGGATACTTGCAGAGGTGAGCGCGGTGGACCCGGACTCTGGGTTTGGACTAGCACCAGCAGTGCGCGACGAGATTCCCACTTGTAGCAGCGCGCCTGGACTGGTGAGCAATGCTCTGCAGACTCTAAGCGGGCACCGCCCCGGCTTGGGCGGCGAGGCGCTCCGCGGCACCAGCCATGAGCGGCTTCCAGCTGGAAGACTTCGTGGCGGGCTGGATCGGAGGTGAGGAGGGTCCCGCGGAGCGGGCACTGCGAGCGCCAAGCGCCAATGGAGTTCGCCGTCCAAGTCAGGACGCTTTGCACCGAGCGCTTCCATCCGGCAACGGGTCTCTGGCAAGTGCTCTCGGTGGTTTTAAGTCCCTGCTCCTTCCCGGGGCTAACCTGCTCGAGCTTCGTAGTGATTCACCCTGAGCTGATTTGCCTCAGCATTAGGACCTGAGGATCTCGATTCAGTAATGATTAAACAGCCCTTCAGAGCCGGTAGCCAATGGAGCCTCCTGGGTGCGCACACACCCTTTGTTGACTTGGTGCGCTCCTGAATTTGGGGACGTGGCTCTCGGGAGCTGGGTGTAGGTAGGTGCTTGGCTCTGAATCCAGAGCGCGGGGTGGGGAGGAGCCGGACTAGAGATCAGGCTGGCAATAGGGGGCGCCCCAACTGGAGGCGGCAGGGATCTAGGCGGCAGGGGCTCAGGACCGCGGGGAGTAGCGCTTCCTGTGTGAGCGGCTGTCTGCGGTCAGCGGTCCACTGTGAGCCGCCATTGCCTGCCTTCAAGGCACCTCCATCTAGAACTATTGAGCCCACTACTCCCTTCACTATTGCTCCCTGAGCTTCTTATACCCCCTATAACACCTGCTTCCTTAGATGTTGGGACAGCAGACTTTTGAGGGATGTTTGCTTACTGCACGAAAATTCCTTTGACCCATCTAAGTATTATCTTAGAAGGGATGTTGTTAAATGCAGCCCCTTGTCAAGAAAAAATAAAGTAAAACTAAAACAGCAACAAACCACATTAAGACTCTTGGTCCTCCCCATCTAGCTGGAAGCCACCTCTTGCTCCCCCCGCTAGAGGCAGCATGGTCCTTGTCTCATACCTTCCTGAGCAGCGGTGGCTCTTTCCATGGTGGTGGGCAGGTCTGTGGGCAAGGGAACCCGTGGGAGGGGCCACCTCTACTGACTACCAGCCAGGGGCCTGCAGCCGGGCACCTCCTGGGCATATCCAGGCCCTCTTGGGCTGGACAACCCTTCAGCTATTGAAGGGCAGGTGGACAGAGGAGGCCTTCCAACCGCTGTCCCTTACGTATTAGACCAACTTCAGTGGGCCTGCAGGTTGCTCAGTCTGTGAGCTTCCCTGAGTATTTCATACTGATTGACTGAGGCAGTATGAAATCTCTTGTGTTTCTTTATTGTATTATTATTATAATAACCCTAGTGAGATATGTACTGTTACATCCTTGCATTGCAGATGAGATCAGTACAGAGAAATTCAGGGTCTTGTCTGAGACCATGCATCTACCTGGGCACAGGGATTCTAACCCAGACCATTTAACTTCAACGTCTGCCATGGTCCTTGCCAACACTTGGTATTTTCCCTTTTTTAGTATAATCATCTTAGTAAATGCAAAGTGGCATTTTACTGTGATTTTGATTGCATTTCCCTAGAGATTAAGATTAAGATACTGAGCACCTATTAATATGCTTTTTATCCATTTGTATGTCTTCATTAGAGAAATACCTGTTCAATTTCTTTGCCTTTTTAAACATTCTTTTAGTTGTAAGTGTTCTGTATATGCTCTGGATGGTGAGCACTTATGAAATATATGATCCGCAAATATTTTTCTACCATTCTGTGATTGTCTTCATTTTCTTTAGAGTGTTATATGATGCACAAAAGTTTTTATTTTTATGAAGCTGGTCCATCTTTTTTTTTTTTTTACATTTTTTATGCTTTGGGTGTCATATTTAACAGTCATATTTAACATATTTAACCTCAAGTCATGAAGCTTTTTCATTATGCCTTAGTCTAACAGTTCTGTAGTTTTAGCTCTTCTGTTTAAGTCTTTGATCTATTTGGGATTAATTTTTGTACATGGTCCGGTGTAGGGGACTCACCCTTTCTTTTGCGTGTAGAAGTCCTGTTGTCTGGTGCCTTACTTCTCTCCCTGGGGGCTGCTCCTTGAGTACAGCCCTAGCTTGACTCCATTTTCTCTAGTTTCACTGGTAACTGGGCTAGTGCTGAGCATGTTGGAAGCCACTACTAGCAACTTATTACTGACTGAAAGGCTAAATGCATGTATCTGAGTCCTCTACACTGTTCCAAGATCCAGCTGGTACAAAGTAGGTGTCCGGGGTCTGGGTGACCAGGTATTCTTCTTTGACCTACAGGTACAGCCAGTGTCATTGTTGGCCACCCACTGGATACAGTCAAGGTACAGTAGAAATGCAAGTCTGCTTCAGGAACCATGCCTGCTATTTCTGATCATGCTGAGAGTCTCCAGCCTGGGGCAGGCACTCCACTTGCCTGGGAGGGAGTGGGTAGCATGTCAGGAGGCCTGGTTTGGGCCCTCTTCCTTCTCTCTACTCCACCCCTGCACCACAGAGGGGAATGCTTCCTGAGAGAGAAACCTAGTCTGTGCTCAGCCTGAGAAGCTCTTCCTTTTGCTTTTTTTTTTTTTTTTTTTGCAGTACTGGGGATTGAACTCAGGGCCTCACACTTGCCAAGCAGGTGCTTATTCCACTGAGCTATATCCCCAGCCTGAGAAGCTCTTCCTGAGGTGTCAGCCTGGCAGTGTGGCTAACATGGTCTCCTTGAGGTCAACCCCAAGGAGATGGCACCAGGCCCTTGTTTACTCTGGAACATCCTTCTGCCTGCTTTTTGGCTGGCATTTTTTCAAGAGTCCCCGCCCAGTGAGAAAGACCTGGGCAAGTACAAATAGCCTAAAGTTCAGTTCTGGCCTCACCTTCTAAACTTCTGTGACCCAGAGCATAGCAGGTAGCATCCCTGAGCCTAAAATGGGCACATGGCACTTCCCCAGTGAATCTGCCATGAAAGTTGTTGTCTTGGTTACTTTTCTCTCGTTGCTGAGACAAAATACCCAACACCCCAAATTAAGGAAGAAAAGATCTATTTAGCTTAGTTTGTGCAGGTTTCAGTCTATAATCAGCTGGCTCCAAGTCAGGGTGGCAGAGCACAGGGGCAACACTTCAAGGTGGCAGAAGGTCGGAGAAGCAGCAAGAGCACAGGAGATGAGCAAGCTGAAGGCGAAGACTGGAGCTCCTCAGAAGAACCAGCCATCAGTCCCTCCTCATCTCCCTTTCACTGTATGCAGCCTACCCACCCTGGGGGTAGGGGTGATCCTCTACACCCAAACCATCTCCTGGTCTTCCTCTGGCACAGGCTCAGGATGAATACAAAGTAAGGACCCTGACTCCCTGCTGAGTCACATCTTTAACCTGCTAAACTTCTCAAGTTGACACAATGACCAACATCCTAGAATGGTAAGGGCATGTCCTTTTCACTGCAGGATGTAGAACTGCTGAGTCACTTAGTTAAGCTTTTAGACTCCTCAAGTTGACACAGTGTATCCACCATAACAGTTGTTCAAAGAGATTCTAAAGACAAAGCAATGAGCATGGCACCCCACCCTGATGAACAGATTTTTCAGGGCTTAGGAAGCAGATGCGTGACTTGCCTGATGTCTTAGGGCTTACCTACCAGGAGGCCCAGCTGCCAGGACCTGGGCTGCTGACCCATCAAAGGCTATTTCCCCTGCCCTGGGCTGCCCATGCAGGGGCAGGAAACAACTGCTAGCTACTCAGCAGCATGGAGCTGGGATTTCTGGCATTTAGAACTGTATGAGAATAGACTTGGATTGTTTTGTGCAGCAGTGAGAGATTAATATAGGGATGTATCAATCTTCATCTACATAACATGGTCAGTGTCCATGCTTCGCAGCATTTGGGGGACTCAGTGAGATAAGCTCTACAAAGTACCCATATGGATTGGGTGCACACTAAATGCCAACTTTGATTGCACGTGGGGGTCCTGGAGTGTCTGTGAGGGCTCAGCATGGCTGGCAGACTTTTGCTCTATGGCTTTAAAATGATGCTGTGTTTCAGCTTTGCTCTTGGATTAAGTCACCCTATGGACCCTTTGTTGTGTACTCAGCCTTCTTGGGAACCTCATTTTCTTGGTAGCATTAACCATTCTCACTACCAAGGGAGAGCCCTGGGATTGTGAGGCCAGCAGGGGACAGCGTTGGGCCTCATGCTGGCTTTAAATGGGGTGCAAAGAGAGACCTACACTGCCTCCCCTGGCCTGCATCATTGAACTGATTGGGGAACCCCCACCCCAAGATAGACTTCTGTGGTTCTGCTTGACAAGGAGACTGCAGGCCCAGTTTCCATCTTGGGGCTCCTCCCAGAAAGTCTCTCCTGCCTCCCAATTTTCCAGTGCATTTTCCTTTGCAGCCCTTCTGATCCTTAGGTTATTATTCACCACAGCCATTCATCATCATATAATGCCCCTTTCCCAACTTCACTAGCTTGTAAGTTCCATGGAATCAGAGGCTTTTTCATCTTTACTGCTGAATTTTCTGAGCATGGGACAGACTCCTGTGATCCAGGCTCTCAACAGATATTTTTTTAAAATTAATTTTATTGGTACTTTTCAGATATACAGATATTGGTTGAATGAGATTATAAATACATTTCTCCAATTATGAAAGTAATACTTAGGAATAGTGTGATACCATTTCCTATATATTTTCTATGGTTACACATAGTTATAAAAACAGATGGGTGCCAATCATGCTCTTGGTCATGCCACTGACCATAGTCATTTTGATATAGGGGAAGGAAGCTCCCAACCTGCTAGATACTTGGTACAAGTTCATGTTCTCTAAGATCAAAAAATGAATTCTAGGAACAATGGAGGTTAAGAGCAGAATATATTTATTGGGGAAAGAAAGCTTCTGTCTGAGAGAGAGGCAGAAGGGGGTCCTGAATGGGTTGTCAAGGTCCTTGCCTTTTCTATAGATTTTTGTAGAGCAAAACCATGAGGTGAGGCAGGTCCCAGATAGGGAAAAATGGGAAATCACAAGGTGGGCATGAGGCAGGGACAAAACTTCACTCAACCAATAGAATTATAAGCATAATTGCTCAGGTAAAATTGATTAAATGAGGATCAAATGGGAAAGTGAGTCACACAGCAAGTGGGCACAAAAACTGGACAGGAGGTTTTCCTAGAAGGGATAGGTCAGTGGCTCTCTCTGGCTTTCCCAAGGTGTTCAGTACCTATTTAGAATACCAATCACTGTTGCTTATCCTTAGGGGAAGTATGTGGGTGCACTAGTTTTTCCTGTTGTATTGAGGCCTGCCCCTAAGCAGAAGGGTCTGTGTCTCCCCCACAGTGGCGATGTATCCCATCTTCTACACTGGCTCCTTTGAGGGTCTGGCCCCACCTGAGTGCCTGTACTATTTCTATCTAATTTGCTCTTGTAACAGTTGCTCAGCTGAAAGGAGGTTTTTAGCCTTACATGTGATATTAAAATTTTTATGGAGAGAATGTATTCCCATATTAGTTGTATAGTTAAAAATAATTTTAAAACTATATAAGCTAAAAATAATGAAAGTAGTTCCCACTTGCTCTAGGAAAATTGGAAACGTAGACAAGTTCCTTGCAGAAAAGCACCGCCTGAGAGACTGCAACTTCGCTGGTGTGTGCTCCTCTGCGGTCTTCTCCACTTGGCTCAGAGTTAAGCTCAGGCAGTTGGAGGAAGAGCTGTTTCTGTGGGCCTTAGCTTCTCACTGCACACTGCATGTGAGGGACAGTGCCAGTATCTTCTCTGTGGCTCTTACACCTCCTTCCTACACCAGCAAAGCATCCTGTGGGTGCTGGGAAAGCATTTATGGAGAATTATAGGCCATGCCATGCATCTTAAAAGAACTGGACCCTCTGAGACCAGGCTAAGGGGTGCTGTTGGCAATTTTGTGGGCTTTCTCAGACCACTTGTGTCTGTCCACTGCTGCCCCCTGGTCACTGAAGCCAACCTCCCTCAGAGGACACCATACCTTTAGCACTCAGCTCCTCATTTGGCCAGCACAGAGCAGCCACTGTGACGAGGCTGCACTCAACTCCAGGGACGAGAGGGAAGGAAGACAGGCAGCCCTGCACTAGTGTAGTAATCCAGCACAAGCCCCGCACAAGCAAGCCGCTAAGACGCGTGCAGCACTGAAGCTCAAACCAATAGAAGAACAGCTGGAGGAAGTCTTCCAGGGGCGGGAACAGCCAGGGCAAAGGCCTGGAGGCAAGACAACTTCATACCGTGAGGAGCGGAAGTGTGGCTGTGGTGGGCACAGGGGGCGGGGTATGGGAAGGAAATGGCTTATGGGGTGGTAGGTAAGCCCAGGGCTGCCCCAGAGCCCCCTGAGCACAGATAAAAAGTGTGAAATGTGTTCTAAATTTGATGGGTAACCACTGGAGATCTGTATACATAAAGCCACAGTGATGTGGCTTTGATGGTGTTTGAAGAAGATCCATCCAACTGTTGTGTTGAGAGAGGGGCAGGAAGTGGTGTGAGGGGAGCAGGTGAGAGGTGCAGGGAGCACAGACGAGCACAGCGCTTTCCCGGGCAAGCAGACCAGGTCTCCCCAAGCATGTTTAAGAGGCAGAGTGCCTGATGACACCCCAAGAGACTAGTTTGGCTTTTTGTGCTCAAGAGACAGGGATGATACATCCCATGCTATCATTTCTACATCCCTGGCTGCCGCTGGCCTGCTTTCTGGAAAAGGAGCCTTCTATTGCGTTGAGCAGGTGTGAATAGGCATTAGAGGGAGCGCTGCCTACAGGTCACAGAGCACCAGGCTGGCCAGGACTGACGCCTGCACCTCCTTCCAGTCTGAGTCACTCCAGGCAGGGGTTTTCCCTCTGTGCACATCTTTTGGGGCTACGGGCGTGCACTGATCTCTGAGGGGGTCCCACAGCCTTGCCTCTCTCCACAGACTCGCCTGCAGGCTGGCATCGGCTATGGAAGCACCCTCAGCTGCATCCGCATGATATACAGGAGGGAGAGTGTAAGTGGCTCGGGTGGCTGGAGGACGCCGCCATGGCCTTTCCTGGACCTGGGGCCCAGTCCCCACTCCCATACCAGTGTGGCAGGCAGGAGCTCATTAATTCCTACTCCTCACGGTTGGCCCAATTTCCCCTTTCCATCTCATACTGCACCTCAAACATTACATTTTACCTTAACCTAAACTTGTTGCCTAACGTGATATTCTTGAGGATGAAACTGGTTTTGTGTAAATTCTCTGGAGAAATCCTGAGGAATTTAGAACGACAGTGTGGAAAGTTCCTGCAAAAACAAGGCGATGCATCTGTTTATCTAAACAGAGTAAATGGTGGGTCAGCCATTTGCTGACGGACTCTCCTCGACCTGAGATCTGCACAAGGTCTGAGCCTGAGCTCCCTGTAGACACCAGAGCTCGCTACCATCCATGTGGCAGATACAGGCCCAGGCCAGGATACCATCAGATGGGACAGAAAGTGTCATGCAGAAGCTGTTCCTCCTCAGGTCAATTAGCTGCTACCTCTCATGTCTCAGCAGGGCTCTCTCCTCCACTCCCATCCAGGGTGGTTTATTTATCCTGGGTGTCTCCCCCACCAGCGTCCAGGCTCCAGAAGAGAAGGAAAAGTGCCCCATGCCTGGCCTGCTGGCCTGCACCCTGGAGGGAAGCCCTGGGCCTCATGCTTCCTCCCACTGGTCTTACCACAGGTGTTTGGCTTCTTCAAAGGCATGTCCTTCCCTCTGGCCAGCATTGCTGTCTACAACTCGGTAGTGTTTGGGGTCTTCAGCAACATACGGAGGTTCCTTGGCCAGCATCACTGTGGGGAGCCTGAGGCCAGCCCTTACCACAGCCTGTCTGACCTGCTCCTGGCCAGCATGGTGGCCGGTGTGGTCTCTGTTGGGTTTGGGGGGCCTGTGGACCTCATCAAGATCCGGCTGCAGATGCAAACACGACCATTTCGGGAAGGTAAGAGGCCAGGGGAGGTGGATCTGTGACCCCTTCCTATGTGGCTAGATCTGGAATACAACTTTTAGCATCTGTGTTATTGGGCAGGGCACTTGTGTTACTGTGCAGTCATACTGTCATCATTTTCTGTAGCAGTGAGTACCAATGGTCATGGATTAATAGGTGCCAGGAACCTGCTAAGAGTTCTGCAGAGGTTCTGTTAACTCATCTCCCTGACCACTCCTCAAGGCAAGTGCTGTCATTATCTCTGTCTTACAGATGCCATACTGAGGTTCCTACAGGCTAAGGTACTTTCTCAAGAAAGTGACTGGCACATGGGGATCTGCTACGTAATTAGCAGCTCTCAGCGCAAAATGAAAATGCCAGGGTGCCTTGTTGAAACCTGGATATGGATTTTTTGCTGGCCACAGCAGATCACCTCCTCTGAGCCATGCACCCATTCTCCCTCCCCATCAGGGCCTGTGGGTAGCCTGAGGCCAGGTTGTCCAGGGAAGTGTATCACTCCCCAGTGCCCATTGTCATGGTCACCATGTGGGGAGATGTGAGATCACAGTGGGGTCAGCAGAGTGGGCCCATATTTGCCTTCACCTACTGGATACACTGCGTCATGTCTTGGTACGGTTTAGTTTTTTCAGCTGGCTGCATCTCTAAGAAATATTTGCAACTTTCTGATCTGGCTCTTCCCGGAGAAAAAAGCAAAGATATAGAGGGATGAAGGGCATTCTGAGCAGAATTAGAACTCAGACATCCTGCCTCAAAGCTGGCTATTAGCTCTGCCCTGTCCACTTCAGAAAATCGTCCCTTAGGTTCTGGTGCAGAGGGAAACTCTCTAGAAGTCTAAAACCTCTTTGGGGTCCAATGTTGGAAAAAGGGCAGGGCTGAGGCTGCCTAGCTACTGAAAGCAATCTACTGTTGTAGTTACTGTTCTCACTGCTGAGAGAAAATTCCCAACACCCAAATTTAAAAGAGGAAACATTTACTGGGCTCACAGTTTGTAGAGGTCCCAGTCCTTAGTTGGCTGGCTCCAGAGCAGGGTGGCATGGCAGATGGGCATCCCAGAACATAAAGAGTCCATGGCAAAGGAGGACAGGCAAAAGGCAGAAAGCAGCAAGGAACCAAGGCACCACTGGTGACAAGCCCCTTTCTTATACAGGCTATGTACCCACTCACACCCACCCACACCCACCCACTCACACCCTTAATCCTGATGGTGCATCCTTGATCCCAGCATCATATACCCTAGATCCAGCCACTTCCGAAAAGTTCTGCCTATGACTGCATGAGACTTGGGGGGACAGCTAGACAGAAACATAACACCTTGGTTATGTTCTCTTCATGCCTCAGAGGAGATGGCCTAAGGGCAGGTGTGTGTCTGTGTGCAAATGGGCATGGTGCATGTTGTGTGGCTTCTTGTCTATGGGGGACACTTTAAGGGATCCTGAGGGCTAGCCAGTAACATCTGAAGACTGGAGGAAGGGTGAAGGTAGCCAGGGAATGACAGGGCTCTAGAATGGCCCCAAAGCTGAGCATGCAGCTCCTTGCCAATGTTAGGAAGCTGAGAAGCCACCATCTGCAGCTGTTGATATTAATCTGCACCAGCCAGTGTGTGATGTGCTGTGCACACATCACCTTGTTTGACATCCACCACAGTAGTTTGAGCTAGGTACAATTATCATCTCTCTTCCTTCACCTCACAGTTATGCGCCTGCTGTGTGCCAGGCACAGAGCTATATGCTGGGGACATCATAGCACAGTGAACAAAACAAAAAATAAAAACCCCTCCATCCTGTCTTCTTCTAGGGCTGCTTCCAGCAGACAGCCAGAGAAAAACTGGGTCACTACCATCTGTGACAGGTGGCTGTCAGCCAGGCTGCTCAGGGAGGGAGCAGGGTGGGGAGAGGGACAGCACAAAGGAGCCCAGAAGCCGGGACTGTGCACGTACCTGGAATAATGCTCCGGGTCTCCCAGGCCTACCTCCCCTGTAGTGTGGGAGGAGCACGGCCCACCTGGGCTGGTCTCCATGGATCTGCAAGTCCGGGTCCCCTCCCCTGGGTCAGCCCTCTGGGCAGTGAGACACAGGGACCCGTGAACCGTCCTCTTCCCCTCACTGTGAGAGGGGCCACAGGTCTCAGGGAAGCAGGGACACCCTGACTGACTGCTTCTGCACAGCCCTTGCTCCTGGCCTCAGGAAGCCATTTCATCAGTGGTGGCAGAAGGAAACCGGTTCTCTTAAATAAACCCCTCAAGGCAGTGACCGAACGTGAACACGTGTCTGTCTATCCTTCCCAGTGTACTAGAGCCCAGTCTTCTGGGAGCATAGAGTAGTTCTGGCTAAGAGGATAGGAGGGCCCATGAAGTTTGGAGTCCTGGGCACCTGAGCCCAGGGCTTAGCTCACAGAGAAAACAGAGTTTCCCCCTCGGGAGTGGAGGTAGGGCCTCCTCCACCCGGCAAGATGGGAGGGCGGCCTCAGCCACACCCATCAGCCTCTTCCTGCTTTCTCAGAATGGTCACAACTGTGGAGGCTACACAGCCCGCGCTCACTGAGCCCTTCATCTGTGCTGGGCACAGCGCCGAGAGCTTCGGGTGTGCCTTGTCTTCGCCACACCCCAGTTCCTGGGGCTTCACAAAGGAAAGGGTGAGGTACAGAAATATTCCATAACTTAAGTTCTTTGCCCCAGGGTAAGGTAGGGCAGAGTTACTGACCCAGAAGTCTGACTCTGGGCCCACAGATCCCTCTATGCCAGGACTTCCTGGAAGCTGAGGCTACAGTAGCTTTGGTGCCACTGGGTCGCCTGAGCCTTTGCACAAAATTTTCATGCACTAAAAATAGCATAAAACTTTGGGAGGAGTTGGGCTGGGAACATGTCTCCAAAATGATATTACTCAAGAAATGGAAATAGCTCTTAGTGTCCCAGGGATAATAGGTCTCAACTGCATGGGGTGCCCTCCCTGTAAAGCTCTTCCCCACTTCCCAGCAAAGCTTCTTGGGGGATGGTCCCTGGCTACCACATGTGCTGGACAGTCAACTACTGGGGAACAGGTGGGAGGTGGACAGAGGGGTATCAAGCAATATTTTGTTTCGCAGGAATCTCCTTAGAAAAATGAGGGAGGAGGTGGTCTTAACTTCTTTCTTAGGAATCCTCTAGGCCAGAAAAAGCAAATTTAAAGACTAATTGGGATGAGGGATACAACCTCAGAGAGCAGAGGTGCCTGGGAAATGTGCCCTCTACCATTTTTGTGGAAATCCACAGCCCTCCTACTGCCCTGTGTTTTAGTTTTCCTCTTGTGTTTAAAATAAAAGCGCAGGATACATTTCACCCTCTGCTGCTCCTTGCAGTGAAAAGCAGCGGCTCAAACACAATGTGCCAGCTTCAGTGCCTAGGGGTGGTGGCGACTGATGGGCTGCACCCCCATGCATTGGAGGGGCAACCGTGACTCTGCTCCAGGACTGCTGTCACATGGCCTGAAGTACTCGGAGCCTCTGATTTTTTTTAGAGAAGATGGAAAGAGATGCTGCTCTAAGGGGTTTCAGCTGGAAATTGTTTGGTAATTCCATTTTAAAAACCTATGTAAAGTGAATAGAATAGGGCGGGGGTTGGAGCTGCGGTCAGCTTGTTTGTGTCCGTTCCAGGTCTGGCTGTGTCTGTTTGGTGGCTTTGCTGACAAGGACATTTCCAGACAGCCCTGGGCACATCTTGTGGGATGTCCCTTTCGGTTAGTGGTTTTAAAATTGGCAGTGCGCTTCCAGAGCAATGGCCATGGGATGTGGAAGAGAGCACCTTCATATTGAAGCCAGGAGTCAGAGGCCTCCAGCTTCTGTGGTTTGGGACACGGGCAGGTGGCCTGGAAGCCACTTTGAGGTAAAAGCCCAGCTCATCTGGTTGGCAGACTGACAAAGAGAGCCAGTGATTGTTCACAGGTGGTGACCCATGATTAAAAATTTACAAAGTACCGGATGTCCAAGAGAGAGAGAGTGAGAAAATACCCATCCACCCAAATATAATGCAGAGTGGACACCCACTATCTGCATCTTAATTTGTCCTGCTTCCCTGTTCTATATTCATATGTTAAAGATTTTAAGAGGTCATACTTATGCTATATAGCCAATTTTAAATCCTTTTGAACTCAACATTATGACAGAAACATTTATTGCTTCTCAGCCTTTTAGCTAAGATCAAGTGTATAACAGAGACATTTTAGTTACTAAAATGGTGTTTTAAGCTACTTTTCTCTCATGACTAAGACAAAATACCTGACACCCAAAGTTAAAGATAGAAAGATTTATTTAGCTCACAGTTTGTAGAGGTTTCAGACCATATTCAGCTTGCTACAAGGCAGGGTGGCATGGCAGACAAGCATCGCAGAGGAGAAACAGTTCATGGCAGGCAGAAGGCAGCACGATAAACAAGGGACGACCACAGCTCTTTCTATACTGTATCCAGGCAGTTTAGGGAGGGTAGCACTCACACCCCTAATCCTGGTGCCCTTGACCGTAGCATTGTACCATGAATCAATCCCAGCATCACATGCTCTAGATCCAGCCACCTCTGAAAAAGCCCAGCTATCATTGTCTCAAGCTTCGGGGGGGCATCAAGACACAAGCCATTACAAGTGACATTTAAAATACATGGTGTTATGGTTATGGAGTGGGTAGGAAATGTTGCCTAAAGGCCCATGTGTTAAAGACCTGGTCCCCAGTGAAGCAGTGTTCAGAGGTGGGGCTTTGGAAGGGGGATCGGATAAGGAGGACTCTAGCTTTATCAGTGGATTAATCCATTGAAAGATTCATAATTTGATAGCATTATTGGAAGCTAATGGGCAATTGGGAGGTGGGGATGTTTGAAGGGAATGGGTCATGAGGTTGTGAACTTGGGTCCCCAGCACCCCTCCTCTTGTCTCCCTGCCTTTCTCTCCCTCCCTCCTCCATCTCCCTCTTTCTTTCCCAAATGCCATGAGGTGAGCAGCTTTTCTCCATAATGTTCTGCCTCACCTTAGGCCCAAAGCAATGGAGCCAGCCGACCAGAGACTAAACCCTCTGAAGATGTGAGCCAGAACAGGCCTTTCCTCCTTTAAGTTGTTTTGCCTCAAGTATGTTGTCACGATGATGGAATTCTAACACAGATGAGTAGTTCTAAAACTACATGCACAACACTCCATCAACCCCTTCTGCAGCGCCCCCACACAATGAGAGGGTCCATAGCCTATGGTGAGAATTCAGTTTCCAGCTGGACTACCTGCTCTAATAATACCTACACTGAAGGCAAGGAGCTTTGAACGACTCATTTGTCATCAGTTTACACATCTATAAAACAGACATAACAATAGTATCTATTACCTAGTGGGGATGGAATTGGATGACATGTCATACATGGAAGTCTTGGCATGATGTTTAGCATCCTAGATGTGTGAAATAATTGTTAGCTGTACAACTGGGTGTGGTAGTGCACACCTGTAATTCCAGTACTTGGGAGGCTGAGGCAGGAGGATCGTTATGAGTTCAAGACCAGCCTCAGCTACACAGTAAGCTAAAGGCCAGCCTGAACTGCATAGTGAAACCCTGTCTCAAAAAGATAAAAAAAAAAAATTGTTAGCTGTACTACCAGAAAGTATATTATTTAATAATTTTCCTACTGGTGAACATTTAGACTGTTTACAGTTTGTCCTCTCCCCCAAATAGTGATGTGACAGCAAATCTGTCTCTAAAGAATGGCTTTCATTTAGGGTTATTTCCCTAAATGTGTGGACTTTTTGACTCATGACTGGGTAAAGGATCTGGCCATGGTTAAGATTCTTGGTACATGTTCTGAAATGGTCATTCAGAAGGGCTTTGCCAGGTCACATGGGCTGTTGTTGAAATTTAAAGGGAATTTCCACTTGGTGCTGACTCCCATTGCACACTGAACAGCAGTTACCCATCAATAAAACAGAACTCTTCCAGCTTCCAGAGATATTCTCTGGGGCCTCTGCCCCTTGGCAAGCGCAGATGGCTGGCTTGGATTCGGTGGAATGTGCTTTTTACAGTGAAGAAATCCTCCTTTTAAACATGACCGTTACCCTTTGCCTGAGCACGGCCCTACCCGAGGCCCATGCTGGGCCTGGCTGGAGGTCAGGCTGGGTCCTGGGGACCAGCAGTCCTGCTGCTGCTGGGGCCAAGTCTCATCCTAGAGGCTGATGGTCAGTGCCGCTCCCCCCCCCCATCGGGCAGCTCTCAGGTCTGTGTTTCCAGTAAAAGCCTAATTAAAATGCAGATCACAAGGCACTCGCATAAAGGAGGGCAGAGTTTAGAGGACCAGACTAGGACTTGGCACTAATTGTGTGCCAACCACCCTAATCATTCACCAGAGCCAGTTACAAGCACGGGCCGTGGGTTCCTTCTGTTATTCACAAGCACTTCCTGAGCCAGGTGGAGTGGATAAAGCAGAAGTGCTGGAGGTACAGCCAATGCTCCCAGGAAGCCCAAGTCTAGTGGGGGCCAGATAGATACAGAAATAAGAAGGGCCCCATAGAAGCTCTGAAACTCCTGACTCTGGCTATATGGATCAGGTGGGTTCCAGAAAGGAAGGGTCTGTGGGTGAGGTCTTTGCATGCTGGTGGGATTTAAAGAGAGGTCATGAGTACAGGGCATTTGATACCAGCAGAGCAAGGTCCAGCGGCAGGAGAAGGTGGACATGCAGCAGGATGAAGGTGCTGTTTATAAAATACAGGGAGGGTAGGAGGTTGGAGAGATGCAAAGCAAACTGTGAAGACCTTGGATTTCTTAGCTGAGGATGGACTGAGAATCTACTTACCAGATAGTGAAGCAGCTTGGACAGCATTGTGGGCCCACCAGCGGTGTGCCATGCATAGTAAGATGGATGTAGCCTTTGAGGGGGTAGGAGAGTGGCAGGAATAGCAGAAATGAGCAAGATGACATGGAGGCTGCTGCCCCAGCCCAGAGCCACAGGCCGGGAAACAGGGAGGAGTGGAGAGATCAAAGGCCTTCACAGTGTGGAACCAATGGGCCCAGCACGAGAAACAGGTAGGAGAGAAACATATCAAAATTTATGAGGCAGAGCCAAAGGGATACAAAAGGAAAAGGATTTCTTTTCCAGTGAGCAAGAAGGAAAGAGAAAATACAGAGTTTTTTTGAGGGAAGGAGGAAGGACATCAAAGGCATGATATCAGAAGGCCTGGCTCCACCATACTGAAGATGAGCTGGAGGAAGAATGGGGGACACAGTGTAGCCAGTATCTAAGGAAAAGAGAGCCCTAATTTCTGCCCATGTCAAAAAGAAGCAGGTTGTCCTGAGCAGTAAAGGGCCAGTGAGTGGTGAGGGCTTGCTGAGTGGTGGAACTAGGTAGGTAAGATCATCAAATCTGTCCCACAGCTTGAAGCCATTTGAGAATAAGAATCTCTATGGTGACAAAATGGGTCAAGACCATTTCTCTGATTTCCCTGAATCCTCAGAAATCCCCAGCTGAGAAGCTCACAAATTGTGCTTCTGAAACCCTGGCTTATCAGTTTGTCTCCTTGGCAGTATAGTTTTATTTACTACCATACAGATATGTCCCTGCCAGACAGGTTAGTCTTGGGATGGCACAGTAGATTTACCAAGACTTTCCTGGTACAGAACAGGATTTATCTATGGTTGATGCTTGAATTGTTCCATTCAACTCCTAAAGAAGACAGACTCTACAGAAAGGCAGAAATGCTTAGCGCATGACAAGGACACATAAATCTGGAGACAGCACAGGGCTGTAATGCCTTGTCTTTCTTCTCAAGTGGGTTCTGAGCTGCCAGGAAGAAGTGAAGGCTGGAGCACTGAAAGCCTAGGAGTGAAGTGAGGGGTGTGTGGATAGGCTGGAAAATGGCCATGCAATTCAAGAGTCCTTGAACTCTGTACAGTTTTACTGGATCCTTCACAAACTCTGGTCCCACATTACTATCAGAGATTAATGAAGATGCACACAACATAATACGTCACTGTAAAAATTTTACACATATTAGTGGTAAATCATTTTTTTTAAAAAAATGTATTGACAAGAGCAAATATTGTCCTGATTTTTGGACTTGTACAGGTAGTGGTCATTTTGGCCTGAACTTGTGAGGTCTAGCAGTTCCAGATGTGGAGTCGTATTAGAAGAGAGCAATAATGAGAACTATTTACCTTGCGTTAAGTGCATTTGTACAATGCATATTTTAGTAAGGTACATTTTCATTCTCTCTTAAGGTTCACAAAGCCAAAAGAAGTGGACCAGCCACTTGTCCCCCCACCACCTGCCCCTTTACCTTTTACAGATGATAAAGAGGCAAAGGACAGGTGAGGCTGAGCCCCTTACATCGGATTGCACTGTAGCTAGTGACTGACCAGGAATGGAAATCCTCTGTGCTTCTAATGCTGAGTTCTTCCTACCAAAGCTCCTGCCTACTTTGGACCCTTTAAATCTTGAGGAGTTGCTATGTGTTCTCAAAAAGAGCTAAGAAAGAGTTTCCTAGTTGGTGACATCCTGAGGGTTCCACAACTTGCTTATGCCTAAACCCAGGCCAAAAAGTTAGAGCTAGCTGGTGTGCTGAGGTTGCACCACTGTTACCGCATGCCTCAATAGCATCTTGGCCACTGCTTGTCTGGCCCAAGGATCAGTCTTTGATGAATTCTGAGGTTAGAGCCTTTGGGAGGTTTGGTACTGGAACACACACACACACACACAATGTTCCATTTGTGGAATGGTGCTGAGCTGCATAGGGACCCAGGCACTGGGTCATGGCACAGGCCACAGAGTATGATTCCTCCCTTCATCAGGAAATTCATTGCTCCAAGAAGTACAAAACAAAGAAAATAGCATCAAAGTCAGATCCCATCACACACACTCCTAGAAAAGCTCCCTCGGAGACATCTGACTTCAAATGTAGCTTCTGTCCCGGGAGATAGAGCCAGAGAGCTTGAGGGTAGTGGCTTGAGGAGGTTCTGTGTAGAACTTCCAGCACCCTTCTCCATTACTAGGTGAAAGTGAGGAATGCGGGAGGAGTTCCACTGACTTGGAACATCACGCCAGTCTTGGAATAGTTTTAAAATTTCCAGAAACTTAAATACATATCCCTTTAGGAGAAGGCACACCTAATGTCAGTCCTTACACACACACACACACACACACACACATGTACTCCCCTAACCAAACCCAAAATGTCTGAGAACAGTAGGTAGGGAGTCAGCAATTCAGTGTAAGCTGAGTACGAACCCAGCATCCAGCAACAGCCTCAGGGCCTTGAACAGTGATGCAGTCCAAAGAGTCTGGCTGTGTATTTCTAAGTGCTGCTTTCTAGCAGCATTCCAAAGCAGCTTTTAAGAGTCACTAAAGTTTAAGTTTTGCCAACTAAAATCTCTGATAGTTTTCCAGCACTCATGCTCTTGCTGCTAGTTAAAAATAATTATTAGGTAAATTCATCATTGTTTTAGGTTTTTGTGAACTTGGGCTAACCATTAGTGTTAGGATGCTTTTTGATTTGGGCCTAGACTTATAATGACTAAATGGATGACACTGTGGTTTGTGTTCCCAATGCCACTATTGCTAGTGCAGGTGGACCAAAAGTACCCACTGCCCCAGAGAAATTTGCATCTCAGGAGTGCCACCTCATTGGTATCATGGAGTTCTTTTCCCTTGAGAACCCAGGGAGGGTAAGTAGGCTGTGGAATCTGAGCCCTGCCTAATTGAACTCTGACCAAAGAATTTGCTTCTAGTATAAGAAGTGATTTCATGCCAGGGTGTGGTTCCATAGATGCATGAGGTTGTCAGAACTCATAAACTATGTAGTGAAGAGCTATAGTTTTTACTGAATGTAAATTATACCTCAATTTAAAAGCAAATTAATTCAAGCTAGGATAGAAGGCCAGAGGAGGCAAAGGCTGGGGCCTCATGAGAGTGGTTTATTTTTATGGAAATAGAGATGAGACTTGAGAATAGAGAAGAAATCCAGCCAAGAATGCATAACCTTGAAGTGATAACAAGGAAACATCAGATAAACCCTGAAGAAGGAAAGCTCTATTAATGAGAAGCAGGTGGTGTACTATTAAAAACTGGCAGTGTGATTAAAAACAAAACTAGGAAAGAGATGGAAATAGTCCAGATTAAAAGACTGCATTATCTACTGGAGAAGATTCATGCTATAAAGAATATATAGCATGGCCGGGGATGTAGCTTAGCAAGCATAAGGTCGTGAGTTCAATTCCTGGTACCAAAAAAAAAAAAAAAAAAGAATATGTATCTTGAGATCAAATGAAAATGATGGCAGATTTGATAAAAAATACTACTAATGTAGATGTGCAAGATGGGTAATTCTACTATGGTTACATTAAGACATTTCTTCTCTTAGACGTATTCAGAAGGATTTAGTGATAAAGAACCATAGTATATATAACTCACCCTGTAACAGTTCAGAAATAAAAGGATGTTTGTATATGATAAACATATATGTATATGTATACAAAGAATTTCCTTATTACTTGTCTTGGGAAGAAAAGAGAGAAAGTACAGGCTTGTTTCTCATTTGGGGCTTGTTGACAAAGCAAGTTTAGCTGACGTGCTTTTTGCAACATCTGTACCGCCGTACAAAGAACATTTGGTCAGTACACTGCCCCTCAATCAGTAGTAATCCCTGAAAGTCACATCCTACCCAAGGTTGGAAGGGATGGGGAAGCTGGAAGGAGTTTCAAGGACTGTGCAGTTGCTATAGTTTGGGTAAGTGTCCCCCAGTATCCCATACATTAAGACTTGGGTTTCAGGTTGGTGCTATCAGAAATAATAGAACTTTTAGGAGGCGGGGCCTAATGGGAGGTATTTAGGTCACTGGGGCTGAGCCCTTAAAGGCAGTATTGGACTCCCAGCCACTTCCTCATTTCCTCTTGCTCCCTGACTGATGAGATGAGCAGATTTGCTCTGCCGTGCATTTCCACCATGGTTTTATTTTGCCACAGGCCCAAAATAATGGGGTAAATGGATCATGAAAAGGAATTTCCCAACCTGAGGCAAAAAAATCAAACTTCTCTCCCAAGTATTATGCTATAGTGGTGGAAAGCTGACTAACACAATAATATAAACTTGGGTCAGCACAGAGCTGTGTCAGCATCCTGGTGATTGTAGTCTCCGTGACAATCATATCGGGTTAATAGTCAAAAATGGGTAATTCTTGAGCAATAAAAGCTAGACTGTTTATATTACATACTTCGGAGAATGTAAGAAAATTTCCTAATTGCTTACCTTGAAAAGAAAAGAAAAAAGTTTTTTTTGTTGTTGACAAGGCCAGTGGGCAGTTTAGCTAGTGTTTTTTCAATATCTGCCCCTCTGGACAAGTCAATCATTATCTGTCTTTTAATCAGTAACTCCTGAAAGCCACATCATATCCATAGCTGATTCAGGGAAACCTTGACTCCTGTTCAGGTCAGTGTTACCAGCAATGAAAGCAGCCTGGACGAAGTTTATACAGTGGGACAATGAACTCGAATCTGTCTAATGGAAAACTTCCTTGGTGACGCCAGGTGACATCATGAGTTTGGGAAAAGAAAGAGTGTCTAATGACCTCTCAGTGGGCTTTCAAGGGCCATAATATCTGATCTTGCTCAGAGGAGACTTGTGCCCTCCAGTGTGACTTTCATTCCTGCCCACCTCATGTGGGACACACTGTGGAAGAAGTATGTCAGTGGCAAGGCTGTTTCCTGCCTGCGCTGGTTTTGGTCAAGTATGGATGGCAGGGTTCCTTCCTTTCCCTTCAGAGAGATGAAGACACAGGTGGGGCGGGTTCAAGCACCCTTCTCAAGCATATTGAAACCCACCACTCTCACCTCACAGACTTCTGGGAAGACTTTAAGCATTCCCTTCTCCTCCCAAATTTCCAGTTGGGACTATGGTGTCATGAAGCTGAATGTTTGATCCTAACCTTTCATCTAATAAAGGTGGGGCTGGTTGGGAGACTTGGAAGTCCAACTACGTGCAATGAAAGGCAACTGCTGCGTGTTTGCAGAATGCATAAAACCAAGTTGGGACACTGTATGCAGGGAACTAAGCCCAGGTGGCAAAATAAGCTTGGGATCTCAGGCATATTTTATTTTGTTTCTTTCCCAACCGTGTCATGGTAGTTCTTTGAAAAGGGAGTGCTGGGAGCAAGAGTCACTTTTTATGCACTGGGACTGGGAGGTCTTTCTGTCCCAGAGCTAAAGCTGTACTGATGGCCCAAAGCAGGAGAAAAAAGAAACCTCAGGCATAGCGATAAGGAGGTCTGACTAGATGGGAGAGAAAGACTGCGGGCTTTACGCGCCACTTCAAGAAGCTGCCAGCACGAACTGCAATCTGCCGACCTAGATCCCAAGGTCAGCAAGGAGACAGCAGTCCTCAGCTGCTGGACTTTGAAGAGCCAGTGGCTTCAATGCTACCCTACAGCTGTTGTAGGGTGCAGCCTAACCAGTGAGTCAAGGAGAGCATGCCAGGCCTTCTAGTCATTGGGCCCTGCATCCAATTCACACCAGCCACCCTGCTGTCAGCAACCAGAACCTGTGCATCAGTTACTGAGCCCCCACCACACTGCACACTTACCATCTATGACCTCAGTAATACTTATGGCAGCCTGTTCCTCTTTTAAAGATAAGGAAACAGGTTCTGGAAATGCTGACCTGACAGGGTCAACAAGTGGTAAGTGGGGGAACTAGGACAGCCCCCAATTCATTTTTTTTACCATACTGGGTATAGGTATGCACACATACGTGCATGCTAATACAAACACACACACCATACACACATATACACACATGCGTGCCCACACAGAGTGTTAGATTTTCCAACTTCTTCAAGAAAGAGCTTGGTGTGGCTTGTCATAAATGATCCTAGGTATTCTATAATCACTTCTGCTTAAAAAGATGTAGTGATGATTGGCCAGCAAGATCTGGGAATATGAAAGCAACTTGTGCCTTTTACCTGCCTAGGATTATCTCCAATTTGGCTGTGTAGATTAGCAGGGGTTCCCTTTGGGACTTCAGAATCCTAGTGTGAGCTGCAAAAAAGGTCAGAAATTTTGACGTAAACCGATGGGCCATAGGGGGTACTATCAATGGGCTGGGCTGGCTGCAGTGCCAGAAAAATGGTCATCTTTTGCTCTCCTGAGTCACTTGCTATCTTCTCCCTCCTGTCTTCACAGTCAACCTTGGTTTGAAATCCAGAGCAGTGGCTTTTGGCGAGCAGCCAGTGTACCGGGGGCCAGTGCACTGCATAGTAAGCACCGTGCGGACTGAGGGCCTGGCCGGTCTGTACCGGGGGGCTGGTGCCATGCTGCTGAGAGACGTCCCAGGCTATTGCCTCTACTTTATCCCCTATGTGTTCCTGAGCGAGTGGATCACACCTGAGGCCCATGCGGGGCCCGGCCCCTGTACCATGTTGCTGGCAGGCGGTGTGGCAGGTAAGGGCCAAAGTGGCTGGAGCTCTGTCCCTGGGCAGCCATTGAGATGGAACGGGTCAAAGCCTGCCATGCCCTTCTCAGCTTTCAGGGAGACAGGACTCATGCAGCCACACATACAGCCTTAAGTCCTTACTCCATACCAGGTCCAGAAAGGCAGAGGAAGGGCTAGGAATGGGGAATGGGCCCTTATTCTGTCCCCCCTTCCCTTTGGAGCTGTGGGATGCAGTCCCTATGTGGACTCATGGCAACTGGTGAGCATGTACTCTGTGCCAGGCACTGGTGCCCTTGGGGAAGGAAATCTGCTTCCGTGGCTCATCTTTACTGAATACTGGTGCACTATGCACTTTTCTTTTGTTAATTTCTCATTAGTACGTGTTTGGGGTACATAGTGATTACATTTATTTTGGGGAGTTGGCACATGCACATAACACAGCTTAATTTTGTTCTTTCCCGCCTCCCCTTCCCCTACCTCCCTGCTCCTTCCAACTCTGGTTCCCTTCCCATCTGCAAAATCTTGACTTTCATTTATTCCCTTCAACTCTTTTTTTCCACTCTCTTTCCCTCCCCTTTCTCTCCCTTTCTCCGTCTCCTGTTCCCCTACCCATCTCAGTAAGATCCCTCTACTTACTATTTATCTATTTCCCATTTTGCTGTTTATTTACAAACATACATATATTGAGTTTCTCATTCGAGAGAAACCATGCATAAACTTACCCTATGAACCTTTTATTTTTTATTTTATTTTAGGGGAAAAATAAAGCAAAATTTCCTAACAAAATGATGGGAGAACAACAATACTTAATGCATTGTGTAATGTTATCTCAAAGTAGTTACTCAGAGTACAAGATATGAACATAAAAAGTTTTTCAAACAATATTAGCACAAACCTTTCTTTTCAGAGAACTAAGGGAAAGTAGTAGTGAAACTAACCTGTTTTCTTTTCCTTTCCCCTTTCCCCCAGTCTAGTTCCTCTTTCCTTTTGAACAATTTCTTCCCATTTCACAATATCTATTTTACAGTTTGGTTCTTATTTACTCTTTCATTTTCTCACACTAGGGAGACAATACAGTGTTTACACATGTGAGTCTGATTTATTTCAATTATGAGTATGCTCTCGAGTTGCATCCGTTTCCCTATAAATGCCTCAAGGTTGTCCTTCTTTATGGTTGAGTAGTACTCCATTATATAAAAAAGACCATATCTTTTTTATCTATTCTTGGTTGATGGGCATTTGTGTTGTTTCCAAGATTTAGTTATTACAAATTGTGCTGCTATAAACATGGCTGTACATATTCAGTGTGATATGATGTTTTTAATTCTTCTGGGGAGACACACAGAAGGGGAATAGCTGGGTTGAATGGAATCTCTAATCCTAGATTTTTGAGGACTCTCCACACTGATTTCCATAGTGGTTGCACCAGTCTACACTCCCCCCAACCCAGTGGAGAAGGGTTCCTTTTCCCCAAAACCATGCCAGCATTTGTTATTCATTGATTTCTTGATGATAGCCATTCTTTCTGGAGTGAGATGGAATCTCAGTGTTGTTTTAATTTGCATCTCTTGAGTGATCAATGATGTTGAACATGTTTTCATATATTTATTTTCCACTTGTATTTCTTCATCTGAGAAGTGCCCATTTTTGGGTTGGGTTGTTTAATTTGGGGGGGTCTGATTTTTTTCAGTTCTTGTATGTTCTAGGTGTGTCTTTTGTCTGAGGGATGACTAGCTAAATTTTTTTTCATCATGTGGGTTTTCTTTTCACTCAGTTGGTGATTACTTTTGTGGTGAAAATGCTTTTAAATAGGATGAGATCCCAGTTGTAGATTCTTTGTAGTATTTCTTGTGCAGTCTGTATTTTGCTCATGAAGTCTCTGCCTATACCTATGTCTTCAGGATTTTTACTTATTTTCTCATCCAGCAAATTTATTGTTTATGTTTTAATATTAGATCTTCAACCCATTTTGATTTTAGTTTAATGCATGGTGATAGACATGGGTCTAGTTTTAGTCTTTGGTATGAGGAAAGCCAATTTTTCTAGGTCCATTTACTAAAAAGGCTGTCTTTCTTCTAGTGAACATGTTTGGCCTCTTTTTCAAGGCCAAGTGTGTTTGTAGTTGTGTCTGGATCTTCTAATCTGTTCCACTGGTCCTCAGGTCTATTTTATTTAGTACCATGCTGATTTTATCACAGTAGCTTTGTAGTATAATTTCAGGTCAGGGATTGTAATGCTGCCAGCCTTACCTTTGGTGCTGAGAATTGTTTTCAGTATTCTAGATCTCTTCTGGTTCGAAAAGAATTTTAGGAATGTTTGCTCTAATTCTATGAGGTATGCTAATAATGGTATTTGATTTGGATTGAATTAAATCTGTATAGTAATGTTGGGAGTTTGGCCATTTTCACTATGTTGGTTCTTCTATCCATCAGCAAGAGATATCTTTCCATTTTCTGATATCCTCTTTGATCTTTTTCAGAGATTATACTTTTTAGTGTATATGTCTTGCACTTCCTTTGTTAGATTGATTCCTAAGTCTTCCTCCTTCCCTCCCTCCTTCCCTTCCTCCCTCTCTTCTTTCCTTCCTTCCTTTGTTGCTTCATTCCTTCCTTCCTTCCTTCCTTTCTTTCTTTCCTGATATGAGAATTCCCTCATAGGACTGCTTTCATTGCATCTCATAAGTTCTGGTATATTGTATGGGCATTATTTTTTAATTGTAGATACTGTTTAATTTCTCCTTTAATTTCTTTCTTTCTTTCTTTCTTTCTTTCTTTCTTTCTTTCTTTCTTTCTTTTCTTGATGCTATTGTGAAGGGTGTGGTTTCCCTAATTTCTTTCTCAGTGGGTTTATTGTTTGTATACAGGAATGCTATTGAACTTTGAGTGTTGACTTTGTGCCCAGCTACACTACTGAATTTGATTATTAAATCTAGAAGTCTTCTGGTGGAGTTTTTGGGGTCTTCTATGTAGAGTATTATGTCATCTGCAAATAATGATAATTTAACTGCTTACTTTCCTATTATTACTCTTTTTATTTGTCTCTCTTGTCTAATTGCTCTGGCTAGTGTTTATAGAACTATATTGAATCAGGGTGGTGATAGTAAAATCCTTGTTTTGTTCCTGATTTTAGAGTGAAAGCTTTCAGTTTTTGTTCATTAGTATAATGTTGGCTGTTGATTTGTCATCTATGCCTTTTATCTGATAAAGACCATCTATTCCAATTTTCTCTAGGGATTTTTATCATGAATGGGTGTTGGACTTCGTCAAATGCTTTTTCTGCATCTATTGAAATGATCATGTGATTTTTGTCTTTGGTTTTGTTAATATGGTGTATTACATTTATTGATTTATGCATGTTGAACCATTTCTGCATCTCTGGGATCAATCCTACGTGGTAACACTCTTCTTGCTAATTTGCTGCACTCTGACTGCTAGTATCTTTTGAAGATTTTTGCATGTATATTCATTAGAGAGGTTGGCCTGTTGTTTTCTTTTTTGGTTGGGTCCTCCTCTCATTTTGGTATCAGAGTAATACTTGCTTCTAGGAATGATTTTGGGAATATTGCTTCCTGTTCAATTTCATTAAAGAACTTCAACATTAGTGGCATTAATTCCTCTCCAGAGTTCTTGTAGAATTCAACAGTGAATCTGTCAGGACCTAGGCTTTTCTTTGTTGGTAAGTTTTAACTTGCATATTCAACTTCATTGATATCAGATTATTTAGAATTTTTATATCATCTTGATTCAATTTTGGCAATTCATATATATCTAAGAATCTGTCAACTTCTGTGTTTTCCATCTTATTAGAGTACAGGTTCTCAAAGTAGGTAGTGATGATCTTCTGGATTTCTGCAGGATCTATTGTGATTTTCCCCTTTTCATTCCTAATTGCTCGAATTTGAGCCTTTGCTTTCTTCTTTCTGATAAGGTTGGCTAGAGGTTTATCAATTTTATTTAATCTTTAAAAGAATCAACTTTTTGATTTATTGTTTCTTTGTATTTTTTTCTTAGTCTCAGCTGCATTCATTTCTGCTCTTACCTTTATAATCTTCTGTCTCATATGAGCTTTGGGTTTGATTTGTTCTTTTCTAGAAGTTTGAGGTTCAACATTAGGTTGTTTATTTGAGTTTATTCTGTTTTCCTGATATGAGAATTCCTGTATAGGACTGCTTTCATGGCTTCTCATAAATTCTGGTATATTTTATTGGTATTATTATTTAATTGTAGATACTGTTTAATTTCTTCTTTAATTTTCTTTTTGACCCATTGATTGTTCAGGAGGGTGTTGTTTAATTTCCATGTGTTTATATAGTTTTTGTGGTTTCTTTTGCCAGTGATTTCCAATTTCATTGCACTATGGTCAGATAATATGCATGGGAAGATTTCAATTTCTCTGCACTTACTTAAGCATGTTTTATGGGGGCTAATATGTGATCTATTTTGGAGAATACTCCATGTGCAGCTGTGAAGAATGTGTATTCTGATATTGTGGGGTAGAACATTCTCTAGACATCTACTAAGCCCATTTGTTCACAGGTTTTGCTTAATTCTGATATTTCTGTGTTGACATTGTGTCAATTTGATCTACCTAATTGTGAGAGTGGGGTATTAAGTTTCCCCATTACAACTGTATTAGTGTTTATTTGGATTTTCATATCTGTTAACATTTGTTTTATGTAATTGGGTGCATTGATATGTGGTGCATATATATTTATGATTGTTATCCCTTCTTCTTCTTGGGGTTTTCCCTTAACAAGTATGTAGCAACCTTCTTTGTCTCTTTTGATCTGCCTTGACTTGAAGTTCCTATTTTCTGTAAATAGAATAGCTACCCCTTCTTTTTTCTGGATTCCTGTGGCATGGAGTATTATTTTCCATCCTTTGACTTTAAATTCATTAATTTCTTTTTGAGTTATGTGTTTCTTGAATGCAACATATTGTTGGATTTTGCTTCTTGATCCATTATACCAGTCTTTTTCTTTTGATTGGTTAGACCATTTATGTTGATGGTTATAACTGATACGTATTGGCTTATCTTTTTCATATTATTTTCCTGTTGTTGGCTCCCTGTCTTTTCCCTTTGTTTAATTGTTTGCCTTGTCTCATGGCTTCTTTCTATTGGTGTTCTTGTGTTTGTGGTCTTTGTTTTCTCTTTCTAATATATCCTTCAGTGCATTCAGAAAAGCTGGTCATGAATTTCTTTAGTTATTCTTTGTCATGGAAGTATCTTAATTCTCCACTGATTTTTGAAAGATAGTTTTGCAGTGTATATTAATCTGAGTTGAAGGTTTTATTTGGGGGGTAGGGCTTGAAAAACTTCACTTCAAGCTCTCCTTGATTTGAGGTTTTGTCTTAAGTCTGCTGTGATTCTGATGGACTTTCCTTTATAGGTGATTTGTTTCTTTTCTTTGGCCACTTTTAATATTCTATTTTTGTGCTGATTTTATGCAATCTTGATTATTTTATGTCTTGGTGCAGATTTATTTTTTTGATCATGCCTATTTGGAGTTCCGTATGCTCCATTTTATTTGCATGTCAAATCTTCATCCATGTTTGGGAAGTTTTCTACCATTATGTCTGTGAAGAGGATATTTTATGGCTTTTGCACTGTCACCAGTTTTCTCATTGACTCTGATCACTCTTACGTTATTCTTCTTTGCTTTATCTTGTAGCTGTTGGCTTGATATTTCATGGTCTCTTGCCATTTTTAAGATATCTTTCTTTTTATGGTTGCTAGCCATAATCTTGTTTTCTAGAACTGATATTTTTATCCTTACCTTCATTCAATCTTTTATGTGTACATTCAATGGAGTTTTTAATCTCCCAGATTTCTATTTGGATCTATTTCATGATTCCATTTCTTTCCTATGTTGGGCATTCATGGTTTCCATCATTTTCTTGAGTTCCTCTATT